>JAVFBW010188320.1:0-10398 GCA_034783835.1 Mopalia ciliata
TTTTAATTGAAGTAATTCTATGGGGTACTTAAAGTATGCTATATAGGTACGTACATGTAGTATATATAGATACATGCGCCCCTTTCACTGATAAGGTCTGATGTTTATGACTAGCTCATAGCCTCTTACATCATAGTCATGTTTATATTGTATGCATGAAATCCATAAATATGATGTCACAGAACTTGGCAGAAGTGTGGCATGTTAATGTTTTGCGTTCCTATATAATAATTATACTATACATAATACCACAGTGTGTTAGCTAGGATTGGAAATCTGCCTGTCATAAATCTTTACTTTGAGGAATTTTACCTGTTAAAATTGTCCATTTTGCTATCTTGCCCAGGTGGATGGGTTTATAGATATGATCAGAGACCATGATTGACATGCACTCTGACCCAGCTCATTTTATATATTAGCCCACCTGCGCTGTAAAGTGTACTTAGTATGAAATATTATTGGTCATCAGCAACAAGATGAGAAGGTGTATGGATGTGATCTTCTGTTTCTATCTTTAACTGCCGTCCTTATTTATATGTATTGACACAGTACTCAAACAAAGCTTCAGCCCAATCTCTCGGTTTCTTTGTTCTTCTAGAGTCACTATTCTTGGAAGAAAGGAGCATCTTTCCTTGGCATTGGGATGGACAATGTAATCCAGGTGAAATGTAACGAGAAAGGCAAGATGATACCCAAAGAATTAGAAAAGACCATTAATCAAGTCACCTTAAAGGTACTGTTTTCCTCCAGTTTTGTTTTATTTTTTTCGGGATCACGTTCTTGAAGAACGAAACGTTATTCGAAACTAACGAAAACACTGTCTTTGGCTATCTTAACGATGAAAAAGTGGTTCATTGCCAGCCACATCACTTTATTCGTTACAAAAATCATCGTACTCGTAAAAAAAACGTTACAAAAACACCAAAACCTGTGAGGGCCATCCAATCAGACTTCAATTTATTGTTTCGGTTTGCTGCACAAGCCTAATGCGTAGGCCTACAGTTATTCCATTAATCCCCAGCGGTGATTTGTAGTGAAGAAAAACCAAGAGGAAATTGTATTCTTTTCCAGACGTCCATATCACTTTCACATTTGCTGATTTGTTCTATTTGGTGAACACAATTGCTCAGAGAATAACGTTTAAAGAAAGATCGTGTTCCCTTGACCTTGGTGGAGTGGTTTAGAGTGTACTCTGTAGATCCACCCTTGGTCCCCAATCATGTTGATGCTGGTTCGATCTCCGATAAATTAATTAATAAATAAATAACAATGTATCCAGCCTAGGGACAGAAGGTGTTTGTTTTATGTTGTTTTTAAAGCTTGTTTGATTCAGAAAGGTTTATCGGACATTCTCAATTTGGGTTGACCATTAGCACGCACTATGTATGTGTAACCCATTTCGCTACTGTGATACGTTGAACTCGAATTGATAAACTGGTTCCAATATAGAAGTACTATACACTCCCGGAATATTTGTAATCTTCTGTTCATGGTAAATGAAGATACTCATTGGAGGAATATTACGTGAACAAAGTCTTGATATTCAGCTGTTTGACTGGGCTGCTCTTTGATTTTTAGGGGTTAACACCGCTCTTGGTGAATGCTACAGCGGGGACCACAGTCCTAGGGGCCTACGATCCTATTGATGAGATAGCCTCTATCTGTGAGAAGTTTGGGATTTGGTTACACGTGGACGGTGCCTGGGGTGGAAGTGTGCTTCTCTCTCAGACCCACCGACATCTCATGAAAGGGGCCCACAGGTGTGTATCCTGTTAAGATAAAAAATACAACATTTCAACCCACAGTTTTGAGGACATTTTAAAAAACAGCATTTGTTGACAAGGAATTAAGCTTCGATTCTATATATTAACAAATATAGAGGTAGTGTTTTGTTTCTCATAGTGTGATAGCAAGTAAACCGAATGAATACATTATTTTACTAGAAAAAAGACTTAAGCTGAAAAAGTTTCCCCTCATGTTTCCGTATTTGCAGGAAAAAGATCCATGTAATTTTATAGACCCACATTGAAATATTTAATAATAATTTTACGAGATGTTTATGTCAGAAACAGAAATTTTGAATATTTAACTTGAAACTATAGTGGTAAAACCGTATTCGTCTATTTCGAGCCCAAATGTTTCAGCAAGACGTTACGAATCACGGTATTGTAACGGCCTGTATGGGTCCACTGAATCCAGGGTCTACGAGATAACTGGTCTCATGTTGGTACATCACACCTTTATTGAAGAACCAAAGGGCATTGGAAGTGTCACGAAAACTTCTACGAATGCAAGAACAGGAAGAATTAATGGTTCTTTAAAAAAATTTAAATATAATTTATCTGTTCATAACAACGTTATGTCAATTAATCTAGACGCTTATACTGTCTGTTTCAGAGTGGACTCAATGACATGGAATCCACACAAAATGATGGGAGCTCTTTTCCAGTGTTCTGCTTTTCTTACTAAACATGAGGTATCTCACACAAGTTTTTAAAACAAATTCATGCATGTTAAGTAACACTCATACCTGAAGTAACATTTCTGTTGTTTTGGAATTTTTTCGATAACACGTGTTTAACGTATAATTTAATTAGTCAAACGAACTGGAACCATTTATAAACTTGCATCCGAAAATTCCTAAATGTATACACAATATAAATACGTCTTTCATCATTGTGACACAGAATCTGTTGGACCAGTGTCACAGTGCCAGGGCTTCCTACCTTTTCCAGCCAGATAAATTCTATGACGTGAGTTTTGACACAGGAGACAAATCTGTACAGTGTGGACGCAAGGTGGACGTGTTTAAGTTATGGTTAATGTGGAAGGCAAAGGGCAGCGTGCAATTTGAGACTGACATCGACAATATCTTCAACTGTGCCAGGTAGGGCTGCTTTTAAAGCTGTCATGTATAGCTGGTCTTGATGGTAGAAATGCTAGAGTTATTTTTGAATGACAATCAAATTGGCAACACCACACAAACGAACAACGAAGTAGATTTCTTCAGGCACTTCGATCCCTGGCACCGTTAGACTTTATATACTAAGGCACCTATTAAAACATTTTCAAAGAAACAATATGGTTCGAAAAGTTTCATGGATTCGTGATTAACTGATTTATTTTTGCACATCGTTTGTTAATCATGTTTCTATCCTAATTTCTATTTTGCTTTCAGGTACTTATCACAGAAGATCGAGCAGTCAGAAGGATTTAAATTGGTATTAGCTGAGGTAACTTAGGCCTCAGGGCCGAATTCCAATAACAAGGTTTCCTTCCAGAAACAAACAGAGCCCTCAATACGGTAGGTAAACTGTACATCTGCACACCAGACTTCCGGTTTTGGACTTCCGGTTGGCGGAGTCACGAGGAGTGGTAAAGCGTTGACGTTTTTCAGAATGGTGACTCACGAGGCTGGATTCAGAGGGCTCATGTACAGTGAGGTTTAAATCAGAAAATTTGCCTTTGGACCAATTGCATTGCATGTTTGGTTTACTATTTCCATTTTATGGGTTAAACTTAATATACCGGTATATATAAATATAGGTTTTCATATTTGTTGTAACACATGGTGGTTTGATTATAGTTTTTATTTCAGTTCCGGTGGAGTTATTTAATTATTTATAGCCTATTTTATTCTGTTGTATTTTTGGTATATTTATTTAAACTATATTGTGCATTGTTTACTTGGCTTTGTTTTGCTTTGTTTGTTTCAAACCTGTAGCCCTAAGTTTCGCTCATAAAACAGTTAATTTGTATTACATTTAATGACCAGTTTCGTTAAGACTAAAGATGTAGCACTTTACTCTGTTCAGTATAAACTTGCAAACTTTCAACGTCCTACAGTATAGACTTTTAACCGTTAATTCCGTTCATTTTAAACCTTTAACCATCAGTTCCGCACCATTAGTTCCGTTTATTACAAACTTGTAACCATTAGCTCCGTCCATTATAAACCTGAAACCATTAGTTCCGTCCATAATGAACCTGAAACCATTAGTTCCGTCCATAATGAACCTGAAACCATTAGTTCTGTTCATTATGAACCTGAAACCATTAGTTCTGTTCATTATAAACCTGAAACCACTAGTTCTGTTCATTAAGAACCTGAAACCATTAGTTCCGTGCATTATGAACCTGAAATCATTAGTTCTGTTCATTATGAACCTAAAACCATTAGTTCTGTTCATTATGAACCTGAAACCATTAGTTCTGTTCATTATGAACCTAAAATCATTAGTTCTATTCATTATGAACCTGAAACCATTAGTTCTGTTCATTATGAACCTGAAACCATTAGTTCTGTTCATTATACACCTGTGACAATTATTTTTTCACATTATGAACTGTTAAGTTTGAAGCAGATCATTCATGAGATCAAGTCCACTACCTTTTCCACCGCAATTAGGCAAAGAATAATGCGAAGTGGACAATCCGCCGTCATGTAAGAGAGCTACTATTGATTATGACGTTAAACTACAATTAAACAAACAAACAAACAGGTATGAACCAGTAACTACCTGTGACCAGAGGTTTGATTCAGTAAGAACCTGTGACCATTAGTATTGTTCAGTATGAACCAGTGACCATTAGTTCTGTTCAGTATGAACCTGCTACTATTAGTTCCGTTTCAGTATCAACCCTTGACCATTAGTTCCTTTCAGTATGAACATGTTACTATTAGTTCTGTCCAGTGTGAATCTGTTACTATTAGTTCCGTTTCAGTATGAACCTGTGACCATAAGTTCCGTTCAGTAGTTCCATTAAGTATGAATCAGTAACCAATAGTTCTGTTCAGTATGAACCCGTAACTATTAGTTCCGTTTCAGTGTTAACATGTGAACATTAGTTCCATTCAGTATGAACCTGTAACCAATAGTTCCGTTCAGTATGAACCCGTAACTATTAGTTCCGTTTCAGTATCAATCTGTGACCATTAGTTCTGTTCAGTATAAACATGTGAACATTAGTTCCATTCAGTATGAATCAGTAACCAACAGTTCCTTTTCAGTATCAACATGTGACCACTAGTTCCTTTCAGTATGAACCTGTGATCATAAGCTCTGTTTGTTATGAACCTATGACCATTAGTTCCGTTCAGTATGAACCTGTAACCAAAAGTCCCGTTCAGTATGAACCTGTTACTATTAGTTCTGTTTAGAATGAACCTGTGGCCATAAGTTTAGTTTAGTATAATCTTGAAATTATTTTTTTATTTTGCAATCATTAGTTCCGTTCAGCTCTAAGTTTTAACCATTAGTTCCGTTCAGCATAAACATAGTTTATAGTTTATATAGCATAATTATAACATCTATGTATAACATTTTGTTGTAAAAATTGTTTACGACTTTTCGTGTTTCTGGTCATTATCATGTTTTTTTAATAAACCATCATTTTCAGGTCAATCAGGTAAGAAGTTTGATTATTCGTTTTTAATTCGCATAGGTGACTTGCATTTCTGATTATACTTCTATCGTTTATACTTTATACGATTTAAGTTCAGAGGACCTCTCATTTTTTTCTTAACTTATGGATGTGTAACACATATCTACTATTAATCATAATGAATTGATGTTTCTTTCCAGGATATCAAGTCGTCGTTTGCTTCTGTCTTCTGTATATTCCATGGTAGTTTCATCGAATGCACTCTAATTCATATGTTATTTGTTTTCAGCCTGAATGCACCAACGTCTGCTTTTGGTACATTCCCCCTAGTCTCCGAGGACAGCCGGAAACACCCGAATGGTGGGCAAAAGTTGGCAAGGTGTGCTATTATTTCACCGATTCGTTTTTCCATTGTGCTGAAAACAAAATTCGATGGTTAAATTGGTGACAATGATTAACGCTTGTGTTATATTGTTTAAAATGTGTTGTTTATTGCTTTCTGATTGGGGTGAGACATTTAAATGTCTATCTGTTCATGTCCTGTCATCTTCGAAATAAACTAAGTTGATCCCCACTTATTCTTACAGGTGGCCCCTCTGGTCAAAGAGAGGATGGTGAAAGAAGGCACTGTACTGGTTGGTTATCAACCTCTAGGGGACAAGGTCAACTTCTTTAGGATGGTCATCTCTAACCTACGGGTGAACAAAGCTAACATGGACCACGTGGTAAATGAGGTTCAGCGTCTAGGAGCAGATCTCTGAATCAACACGAAAGACTTAGAATCGATTCATTTGATGTGTTTTCACTTTGTGTCATTTTTATATGTACAGAAATGAATATCGGGAGAACAGTATAGACAAACCGTACATTGTATTGAACAGTGCGAAAACAAATGACATTCAATCTCACCAATTCGTAAGATGGATTGGGTCAAACCTTTCCATGATGGACCTTAACACGAGCTAAATCGTCATAATGTAGGGCCATATATATACGTGTTCGAATCTCGATGGACCCAAGAAAATTGTTCACCTTTTATTTATTCAAAATATTTATATGTATGCTTCGTGACACAGGCTACTTTTCCAGCTTTTAAAATGTGTTATTGAAGGAGTGGACACTGGGAATATGTTTGAATATTCTTTTTTTCTTCACGACACAATCTCTCTTTTTGTAAAATCCAGAGCATCTTTCGAAAGCACTAACTTCGACCCTGCTTGGGCCCATGGAGACCTGCCCTAGATATTAACTCTCAAACAAGCGAGTCCATGGTAGCCCCCACATGCTCGTTTCGATTTGCGTTCCTTGACACCAGCCAATTCGCGTGAATATTGCAAATTATCCACAAAACAAATGGTGGCAGTGACAATATGATATACGATATTATTTATATATTTATTTTCACCTGTCATATGATTGTGATTGATTGCCGCTTCTTTGCTCCAATAAAATGAAAGCAGCGTCTACAATTATAGGGAAAGGGTGAAAAGTCCTTGTTATGCATTTTGGTCCGGAGGTTCCGTATATAACTACAGATATGTACCAATAAACAAATAAATGAGGCCTCTTTATTTTACATTTGTAACTCTTTATAGTTTATGAAAGAGAAAATATCAAACTAGTCATATGATGGTGTTAGAAATTGGTCTGAATATAATGGTTTTTGTAATAGCAGGATAATTTTATGTTATATAAATTTCATTACATGTCAATATATTTTTTGTTTTATTGAATAAATGACAATATGTGTTTATGTATGGTTTTGTTTTTAAGAATATGGATAGTGATTTTGTCGAACTTTTTAAGCTAAGGACATGTCGACATGCGATTCGCTGAAACTGAGAACAACTGGACGCAGTCGATGTGGTCGTCGCGAACATGTCGACATTTTAAAAAACGCGTGCGATTCACTGCAACTGAACATCACAGAACAGGTTAGGAACAGGTCGACTGTGATCTAGTGCAACTGGGAAAAACTGCGCATGCTCATTGTGCAGTTACACTACTGTCGCATGGTTAATGCTTATCATGTGACGCAGTGAGAAAAATACCATATTGGCACAAATTGAATGTTGTTTTTCCAACAAAGCCTAACAACAAGTGTCCCTTTTATAAAAATATTTACTTGCCCTACAAAACATGTAAATGTTCCTCTGTCAAAGCTCGATTATTTGCTTCTTCATTCAATTCAAGATGAGCATTTTAGTGGTCATGTGATTCATCATGTGATGTGTTTTGTTTTAATTGATCGCAGCCAGTTGCAGAAAAGTAGAACATGCTCAACTTGCTTGTGATCAACTGCAACTAGTTGTACCCAGTCGCAAGAGCGAACATGTCGACTGAATTCAGATGAATTCAGTTGCAGCCAGTTGCAGTGATATGCTGGTAGTTGAGTTGAGATGAGTCAAGATGGATTGCAAGGTCGACATGTTCTTAGCTTAAGATATGACGTGAATTTTAGTTTAGGGTTAGTGTATTTTTTCTTGAAATCTCCCTCAGTTAGCTTATGGCCTAAAACACCTGGTTTACCAGATGGTTACAGGTTTAGTCCCGACTCGTCACTTTATAGGTTTACCTCAGGTTAAGACGGCTAAGTGGTTTTTATACGGCAATACGCCCATCATTCAAAGGGACATAATTGGGGTTGTTTGTCAGTTTGTCTGCCTTTTCTTTTCTGGCCATAAACTTGAACACCTTATAGGATTCTAATAATAGTTGGTAGAATTAACCCATTAGACAATGTACCAAAATACAGATTAGATTTCAGGGGCGGACATTTATATACATTTGCAGGACATGTCCGGTAAAAATGGATATTGTCCTGTAAAGTTGCCCAGAATTTAACATACTAGGTGTTAAATGGCCTACAGGACAAAATTGGAAAAATGTCTGACAAAATATTTTGAAACATTTTCACCCCTGGATTTGCAGCACAATTTAATATGAGAAGTTATATTATTTCTGCTACCAACAACATCCTCTGAATTATCAAAAGAAAGAGAAACGTCCAGGGATCCCGTTCCACAAAGTGATCTTAGCCTAAGTTCATCTTAATATATAGGCTTAAAAATATACATGTAGTACCACATTTTATTGTGGTACATGTATGATATTTTGTGAAAGTGGCTCCCAGTCTTTTTCGATGGTGTTCATCATTTAGTTGAACTGCCTGACGCTTAACCCTTTCACTGCTAGACTATATAATATGCCTATATGTATTCCTTGCTGGGTTTATTAGTGTGAGAAAGTTTGAGGTTAAAATATGGTAGCTTGGGGATTGGGGATTTCCCTTCTATTTTTAGGAATTCGCTTTATCAATGTCGGCAATTGGGTTACATTAGCACATAATGGAAGTTTGTCTATGGTGCCGCTCAGCGTACACCAGCAGCGAAAGGGTTAAAAAGGTACAATTAAATACCACGTTGATTTTGATCATTGTGATAACCTTGTTACCATGGTTATCACAATAACACTGCTTTGCGAAAACGGTCTTCAAATCCTCCACCAGTGTTGTGACAAACAATACAGTATTTAATACTTTACTGGCCTAAATGTATAAAACAGAATATGTGTAAATAAGAGGAAAACAATTTTATTGATTATTTTTTGTCATTTTTATATTACAATGTTTTTGATGGCGTTTGTCAAGATGAATATGTGTGTGATTTTCTTAGATTTTTCTACTCTAATCTAACTTTAAATTTATAAAACCCTTTACTTTTCTGGACAGATACTAAAGTATTTCAAAATATACAAGAGAGACAAAAAATGTGTGTTTGAAACTTTTTGAGACAATTTTTGTTGACAATTAGAAGCAAACTGCATCAATATTTTGAATGGTAGTATATTAACAATGTAGTAAAATAAGTTGTCATAAATTTTAATAAAATGGGAAATCTGTCCAATGAAATCCTTGCTTTATGTTAACCAATCCCTGATTAGCTTTCTTCTCCTAGATATAAGTATGACATCCCAGCCACAATGGCCGCTACTACAGCTCCACTTGCAATTACACCTGAAAAAAAACCCCACACCAATTCATTATTTCTTCAACACATTTAAATGGATTACATGTACCTACAAAATGTTAGAAAATTATATTAACAAGTTGGGCTAACTCTAGCTTGCATTAATGCAAATTTTGAAAAGTTTAGATTCATATTCGGTATTCTATGGTTATATGAATAAAATCATACATATAATACTAATAACAGTATAATTATAGTTTGGAAATGGTGTTACTGTGTATTGGACTCTCACAATACTATTGCCGTCAAAACAACTGACTCAGCCATACCAAGGATAAACATACATGTAGCTCAATATCGACTATGCTAGACTAAACTTAGTGGAGTTTGGCTTTCATTTATCTGCTGCTCACAAATTCTACATGTACTTTCTTGTCTATAAACATTAATACCTATTGCACAGTACAGTCATCAAAACGCTAAATGATCCTTACCCCACACCCTTATAATCATAAAATAACCACGATAAATCAACACACTAAAGTTTAACCAGAATTAGCAGTTTAGTTATAATGAAATACCACCCATTGTTGTTGTGATTTCAAAGTTAGTTCATTAAACACAAAATATAAGACAGAATTTAATCTTTCTTGCCTAATTTGGCCACAGGACCATGTTTAAGGGTAGCCAATTACTGATCAAAATCCCCCCAAAAGTTAAAAATATCCAATGCATGTATGTCTTATATGTTACTCAACAAAAAATATCAACAAAAACCTGGCCTAAATATAAGCTTGTTTGTTTGTTTGTTTGTTTGATTGGTCGTACTCAAGGGTATTTCACGTATATGACGAGGGACAAAAATACAGAATATCACAAACAGATCTGCTTTCCGTTACCCTTTAGCTCTGTAAACACCAGGGCAACAGAAAGTAACCTCTTTTCTCGCCTCTTACGATCAACCAAGGAAGCTGAGGGAGTATTCTGCAGGGTCATGGCCCACCCGCTCCCGCACGGGTCTAAATATAAGCAACCCCACATATAA
>JAVFBW010188331.1:0-19867 GCA_034783835.1 Mopalia ciliata
GATGTTCTCTGGTGTCAAGCAGATAAACCTCATCTTCTCATCTTATGTTAATATTCTCTGGTGTCAAGCAGATAAACCTCATCTTCTCATCTTATGTTAATATTCTCTGGTGTCAATCAGATAAACCTCATCTTCTCATCTTATGTTAATATGTTCGGGTGTCAATCAGATAAACCGCATCTTCTCATCTTATGTTAATATTCTCGGGTGTCAATCAGATAAACCTCATCTTCTCATCTTATGTTAATCTTCTCGGGTGTCATTCAGATAAACCTCATCTTCTCATCTTATGTTAATATTCTCAGGTGTCAATCAGATTAACCTTATCTTCTCATCTTATTTTAATAATCTCTGGTGTCAATCAAATAAACCTCGTCTCCTCATCTTATGTTAATATTCTCGGGTGTCCATCCCAGAAACCTCATCTTTTCATCTTATGTGAGGGAGCCGGTGGGCCATGGCCCTGCAGAATACTCCCTCCACTTCCTCGGTTGATCGCAAGAGGCGAGAAAAGAGGTTGCTTTCTGTTGCCCTGGTGTTCGCAGAGCTAAAGTGTAATGGGAAGCAGATCTGTTTGTGATGTGCTGTATTTTTTTCCGTCGTCATATAAGTGAAATATCCTTGAGTACGACGTTAAACACCAATCAAACAAACAAATTCAATACCGGTACTAAAGAAACATTTTTTTTAAAGCAAAGGCTCGATATAGAACCCTTAATAAACTAGGTCAGCCATTATCTCATTTAATGACTCCTGCATGGGTTCGTTTTCGTCGAAAAAAACACGACAAAGCAGGTGTTTTCGAACGGAATCAATTGGCTGTTCTTAATAGAGTCGGTTTGGCAAATCTGACTTTCTTCCGTTGTCTATAGGCGGTTTATCCACAAAATTTGGTCGAATCTGAGGCTATTCAATAAGTTTGAATTCGGCCATGTTGAAAAATCTACCCAATCAACAGATTAAAATGCGTCACGTGACTTGGGTTTTTTCCTTCTAGATTACTACCATGGCCGACATGATATAGCTGTAAAGCATAAGACTGCATTGACGACACCTGGCTCTAGAGTGACATTAATGTATCCTCTTAGAACTGTACCATTTTCAATGTAGAAACGGATCCACTTTCCCGCCTCTGTTTGAACCGTCGGTCTATGGAGTTACATATCCGCGATGACTATGGAGTGAACTTGATGATACTGCGGCGACCTTTACTCTGTGACTCTACATGCTGCTGCTGCTGGTGTTGTTGTTTACAGGAAATGGAAGTAGAATACCCACGTGGCATTGTGTGTGCTTACGTCAAGCAAAAGTAAGTTCCCATCTCTGGTGGATGCAGAGTTCTGTGTCTCTGATCGTCTATTATATCATGTATATAGCTTTATCAACAGGTAAAGAGATTGAGCGCTCCTAACCGTGTAATTTTAATTTTTCTTACATTTAGCGACTTTTATGTGTTAAATTAACTAATGTCCAATAATGTTTTGTAATCTAAACGGTGTGATACGTTGTGTATGCCAACTGCAACCGTAAATAGTCCAGTAGCCGCGTTTAAAAAAGTTAAACATAACGGTCCAAGTACATGTTGTCATGCCGCCATATTCCTAGCCTGGTCCCCGTCTCCCACAATGCATCACGCTTAAGGAGATTCCACTGTAATGCAATTATACGATTAGAAGTGCTCAAACTCAGTAGCTACCTCGCTGGTAATGTGAATAAATCTAGTAGCGACTGACGTCTATTAGAAATTTGAGGACAGTTGAAGCGCAGGAGTTTATTTTAGGGCGAAGGCGTTAGCTGGAACCGTAAAATTAAGAAACTCGTCCACATCAACTGATCTAAAATTTGAAATAAATTTGAGTCACTTGAACATTATTTAAATTATATTATCCATCGAATTATTAACTATATACTAATATTTTTATCAATCAATCGTTGCTGAAAAAAATAACATATTTTATGGCACCTTGACACGCGCTTACAACATTCTAATCGGACGAGTCGAAATAGTTAGACAGGAGAGGATTCTGATCTTGTACTATGTAGGAGAAATAGAGGTTCTTTAATGATATATTTTACAGGTTTAAGGATACTCTAACCCCCCCTCAGCTAAAAATTTGCGATTTTTTTATTATTGCATATTCCAAAAGTTAAGATTCAGATTGTTAATATGTTTTTTCGTTTCTTAGATAAAGTTATAAGAAGTTGAAATTTCACTATTTTGACTCATTTTCTGGATTTTTTACCTTTAACCCAATATTGCAAAAAAACTAAGACAAATAGGAAAAAACTGAATGACCATTTTTGTATTCACATAATGTATGATACGTTGATGTAAGATTGAACAGTTGACTTAAATAGTGTAAAAGAAGTAGCAATTTGAAAAAGAGGTAGCAACAATGTACTTTTAATGCAAAATATTTGTTCTGTAAGTTTTAGAAAAAAATTCTTTACTTATTATTGTTCTGCAGAAAAAGACGATTCAGAATATATATACATCTGTTGCAAACTTAGTAGTTTAGAAGTAAAATGGTAAAATGTAAAAACACTCCGTAGGGGGGGGGGTTAGAGTATCCTTAATATGCTTAGTAGCTTAGCCGGCAACCTTTGAGTTAATCTGTTTTTATCATGGATATAAACACGATATAATCCTAAACTGGTGAAATGGAAGCCAGTTAAGGCCACATTTATGAAACCTGGTTAGACGGTGAGGCGATGCGCGAGGTTGCGAAGCGATTTGCAAAGTGAAACTATGTTGTATAAACATGGCCTTAACCGGCTTCCATATAAAGAGTATTTGTTGCCACGTGTAAGCATATTCCGAAAGGATACAATACCGTTTCTGGATTACATTATCCCATAATATAGCATTTTCCGCGATACGTTCTGAATTTCGACTGTCCCGCTTAGATACAGGCTACGGAAAGTTTGTTAATAAATGGAGTTTGTATGATTCCACCGCTAGATGGAGCCCCTGGAGGCACTGTATGGACATAGTTCACCCTGAGGGAGAAGTCCTTTTCAACATCCGGGGACTCTGCTGCAGTACTCGCCTCAGGTGCCACAACTCATTTCAGGTAAGCGGAATAATTTGTTCATTTCTGCTGAATCAAGTTCTTGCATTCTTTGTGCAGAGCTACTATATAGAAATGGTGCGTCTTTCTATATAACCCATTTATCACCTTTTATAACTAACAACAATGATTAACTATCCAAATGCGACTGATCTTGCAATGAATGGCATGTAACAACCATTTTATTGGTGTTTAACTTAACGATTTCCTTTTTCGCGCATTTTACAAATTTATACTTTGCCGAAGTCCGGTGAAAAACCGGAAAGAAAGGTAGAAAAAAGACCACCTCCGAGATCACCTCAAAACTATACTTTTATACTTTGTTTGGGTCGACAAATGGCCTCTAACCAGCGAGCGACAGGCTACATTGAAGAAGGCCCCGCAGCCCAAATCAGAACCAACTGATCAAAGGAGGTGCCCACACTAGTTGCAAAGTTGTGTAGGCCTATCTCTAATAGAGTATCATGAAATGTAGTCTTATTTAGAGAGCATATAACTGTATAATTTCAAGTTTTTTTTAATTACTTATCGGCTTTTATGCTCCAATTAGCCCTGTACAATAATATTTAATATACTGAACTTCCTGACACATTATGTATGCCCAAATACGGCTCAAGTATCTTCCACCGTAAACTTAAAAAATTAGTTAAAGGTCTGTGTAACTTCCATTTTTTAATTTTTTTTATGCATGTTTACCTAATAAAAGGATACAGAATTAATTGATTGGAATATTAAAGCTTAAGTAAGCCGATGCGTTTTCTTAATTGGAGATTTTAAGGGCTTATTGAAATCCCAATGTAGAGGGGACCGCGGCCATGGCTTAATGGTTAGAAAGTGCGCTTTCTAAAGCCTGCTTCGATTTACCGTTCACGGGATTGAGTCCGTCTGTCGACCCTAAGGTATATGAGGGAGTCACACGATGTGGCTCCGGCAATGGCGGGGGTGGTTTTTAAGAGGGGTCGTCCCGGTTTCCCCCGTAATAGGGCAAGGAACAGTGTGGAATGGACAATCTGTCGTCATATAAGTGAAATACCCTTGAGTAAGGCGTTAAATCCTAATCAAACAAACAAACAAAAATCAATGTAGGGCGATTGCACGATTTGAAGCCTTTAAACTCAATAGCTATGCTCACACGTCACTGGTACTGGACCCATTTTATAGCTAGACCAAGTTTTATTGTCAGTGTTATTTTAACATAGAAATTAAATGTTTACGTTTCAGGTGTTTGAAACAAAGTCGCAACGTCAAGTGGCCACGTTTCACAAATTGTGTAAAGGATGCGCGGATTTCGCTGCGTGTATTAACGATTTCTCAGTAACATGTAAGTATTTTTACATTGATTAAGGGTTTGTTTGTTTGTTTGTTTGATTGGTGTTTAACGTCGTACTCAAGGATATTTCACTTGACGGATCGTCCACTTTACACTGTACACAGCCTTGATACGGTGATAAACCGAGAGGAAACCTCGTAAAAAAAAAACACCCCTGCGATTGCCGGAGCTATAACATGTGAGTCGCTCATATACCTGATGGTCGACAGGCGGACTCAATCCAGCGAACGGTAAATCGAAGCAAGTTCAGTTTAGAAAGCGCACTGGCTACTACTGAGCCACGGCTGCGGACCCATTGATTAAGTGACTGTGTCAGCGCTTAACATAAGGAAGGATTCACTGCCTCAATTTGCTGGGATGAATATCGATGTCCACCTTTTGTAGTTCAGTGGGTCTGAGAGCTGGCCCTGAATGTCGGATACCTGAGTTCCAAAACGATCAATTAAAGTCCGTCATTCAGTCTATCGATCAATCTAAATCAATCAATCATCCAATCAAACTCAATGGATCAACCAATGGATCAATCTAAGTCAGTCAATTAAGAAGGTGATTTTTTCCCGAGAAAAGGGCTTGTTTGATGTTGGTTTTTTAAATACAAATCCGCAGAGTACTTTGGTTGATTTCCACGCATGCGCACGATACAACCGGTGGTGATATTATTTCCATTCATCTCCAAGATAACTGTAGGTTTCGAACGATGTCCCAGGTGAACTCTTCAATGACAACAGACTGAGCAACTATAACAAGTTTAAAGCCTGTTTGTATATAAAACAAAAGTTGAGTCGGGCGGATATTTAAAGCAAATAAATCACTCTCGTTTTCTGATAATTTTAGTACTTATGAGACCTGTTTAGAACAGTTATTTGTCTTGATGTTTCAGACGATGCCAGTTTAACAGCTGAGGATAAACTATTGATTCTGGGTTCTGGTTTCTTGGTAGATCTGGTTTATCTGGAATGTCAGACATTTTGAAAGTAGTCCCTTGGGTTCAAGTCGATGACAGATCATGGTGCAAAATAGATCTAAGCCGTGAAATGTTGAATGGGCGACTGATTTACTTGAACCAGAAATATAAAATTTAGTTCACAGCAGATACAACGGCAATAGTGTCGTATGTGTCAATTAAAGAAGACACACCTACCATGACTGAACGATATACTAAACAAGTAGTCGGTAGGTAGTGAGTTATACACAATTTGATTTACCCAAACAATGGCTACTTTGTATATATATTGTTTAAAGGGAGATAACTCTTATTGACTGAGCGCAGCGTATGTATTCATTCCCCTTGCGTCGAGAGGGCACACGCCATAAGCTAGAAATGCTATTCTAGTTTAGGAAAGTAATCAACACTGGGTTCCGTATTTTTGCCGATCAAATTAGTATCACTCGCTATAATAATTCGACAGACAAAAGACGGGGAGCTGATGTGGTCGGATTTTAATTAGATGGATGTTTATGTTTACAACTTTATCTAGCTCAAACCTATCTGCAGCTGTTTTGGTTTGTCCACTGTGATAGAGGTACGCTACAATATTCGGCTATAATGACTTTCAACAACAACAACAAATCATCTTGGGATAAAACAAGTCCTCTCGGGACTTTATTCCTGCCAAACAATCGTTTATAAATAGTTTAGAGTAGGAACTGCGGGTTTAGCCATAGATACGGGGAGATTTAACAATACCCCAAGAGAAAATCGCTACTGTGAATTATGTGACTTAAATGTGGTAGAAAATCAGTTTCATTTCATAATGATATGTCCACAATTAGAATATTTACGTAACCGGTTCATACCTAAAAAGTATTTCAAGTCAAGAAATAAACATAAATTCAACATGCTACTAAGCAATAAAAATACAACTGTGTTATATGGTCTTATGGCTTTTTGTCATAATGCTCTAGATTATAGAACTGCTGTAGTTGGAAAATAAGCTATATCCATTCCAATCCCATGCATGCATTGTAGTGTATATCATGTATATATGTATTCCGGTTTATGGCCTATGTACAATAAAGATGTTTCCTCACATTCTGTGGCGGGCGGTTGGAGGGAGCTTTTTGTTGCCCTGGTGATCTTCAGCATGGTGTGACGTCTCCTAATAGAGGATTAGAGGTAGATCTTCAGCATGGTGTTACGTCTCCTGATAGAGGATTAGAGATAGATCTTCATCATGGTGTGACGTCTCCTAATAGAGGATTAGAGGTAGATCTTCAGCATGGTGTGACGTCTCCTAATAGAGGATTAGAGATGGATCTTCAGCATGGTATGACATCTCCTAACAGAGGATTAGAGGTAGATCTTTAGCATGGTGTGACATCTCCTAATAGAGGATTACAGATAGATCTTCAGCATGGTGTGACCTCTCCTAATAGAGGATTAAATTTAATAGCGCTTTGAGCAATGTACTCTGTATTTATAGATAAGAATGAGTTCCAAATGAGAAGGTGTCATTGACTTGGTTTGGACTGATGTACATTTATGGATATCTGGAGAAGGGTTTCTAGGCTCAATTAACTAACTGTTATAGAGCACACAAATTAATATCAATGAACTACTATATTCACAAATCTGTCATCTCTGGAAATCAAGCCAGACAGAAAAAGCTTACATAAGACAGACCATGGTTAGATGAATTAGGGAGAGGAACCTGGACCAAATGATTCAGAAACCGCCCTGTTCAGACACTGTCTGATGAGCTGATTAAACTGTGTGGATGATGTCATGATTCCTTTTTTATTAACCAAATAATATTGAGTGAAAATCAGGCTAACCATCATCAAATTTATTGATTAGTGCTTTACGCCATGGTAAAGGGTATTTATTTATATGACTGCTGTATATTTCAACAATAAATGTCTCCAGCCAACCATAACCTGTGAAGGGTTGTGATAAAGGTGGAAATTTAACCTTCCTCCAGTGCTAACTAAGACTGCATTGCTAGTCTCGAAACAAAAATATACTCTTAACCATAGGGCCTAACATATTAAAAAAATTAATTGCGGATTATGTTGTTTACAGAATATTTCCTGAATGTGTCGGTAGGTCTCTTTCACAAAACAATACATAATTATGTTTCATTTATCGTATTGTTGCCCAAAGCTGTGTCTATTGACACACATGACACTGAAGTGAATCATCTATTGAACAATGGATTATTTGCCGAAACACCTCATGATTATCATATCATTTGTACATTGTGGCAAAACTTTTTTGGTTTATACTTCATGTAAACAAAGTTTGTATTATGTCACAAACTTCAGTGTATTAGATCTAACTGACAGTTGACTAACTTTAGATAGTTCATCGTGCAAATCTTGCATCCAATCGTGACTACAGGGTGACCTTACATCATTGACTCACCAGATTTATTTTTGTCTGAGTGGGTCAATTTTCTTGTAACACAAAAACGTCTATCCATGACAGGTTACCAAAAAAAACTAGTTATATGAAAAGTCAGCATTTAATGTTTTCAAGATTATTATCATTTTGAAATATGTTAAACCATACAGAGCAAAAATTCAACTCAAAGTGGCGTAAAGTATTAATCAATCAATCCAGACTAAAATCATAATACGATTATCAACAAAAAACAATTTATTTATCCAGTGATATGTGTGTTTTTTTTACATATATATATGTGTTTGCTGTCTTCTAAGAATACTGCACCTGTGGCCATGGCTCACTGGTTAGTGTAGAACCGCTGATTCTACTCCAGTGTACTCTTCACAGGGTTGAGCCTCCAGTGGACTTCAGGTGTATGAAGGCTTAGTGGTAGCGTGTGCGCTTACTTAACTGAACCTGCTTCAATGTTCTCTTCACCGGATTGAGGCCGCCTGTCGACCATCAGGTATATGAGTTTTCCACCATAAGAAGGCTAGGTGCAGTGTGAAGAGGACAATCCGTCTTTATATAAATAAAATACCATTGAGTACAACGTAAAACCCCAATCAAACAAACAAACAAATCGGGTGTATGAAGAAGTCATCCGAAGGGTCACACTCTAGCAACTACGAGTGTGGTTTTTATCAGAATTGTCTATCAGTTTTCTATTGAATTTGAAGTTAAGAAGAGTAAGAAGTCAGTGGACAATTAATCATTATAACAATAAATGAATACCCTAAGTTTTGATTAAACTTACAACATTAAATCCCAATCAAATAAATAAATGAAAGAAGAGCAACCTTCATATAACATACAGAAGAGGTGTTGTATAGGATGATGGAGTTTAACTGAGTCTCTGTGTAACAGTTTTAGTTTTGTGTTCTACTTTTGAAGTACAAAAATAGATGTAGTATTTGCACATACTTGATCACCGGGATACCTGTAAAGTTTTTTGAGTGATAAATTGCTAAGCATGATTTTACCTCATGCCTGTTTGTTTAAATTGTTTTGAATTAAGTGTTCACACTTTGTCAGTGAGTAACCCATCAGTGATTTCTAATTTAAGCCTAAACTGTGATTATACAAAATCTATTTAATTGTGACTGGTAGCCAGCCATCAATTAATAACAATGGAGGTCATAGTGCCTGTGTGGCTGTGTCGGTATTGAATACCATTATGTACTGCCTTTTAAACTGACCACGGTGGCAATTGAACTGTTGACCTGTGAATGTTGGATTAGAGCCAATGGATGAGTGTATTTATCGATCAACCAGGTTATCTGCTAATCATTGGTGTAAAACTTGTGTAAAACCTCACCATCAACTATTCAAATAACAATAAATAAAATGTAACTTAAGTAAAAACCAGCCGGCTAATTTTGATATACTTAATGTCAGTGTGTATGTAAGCATTTAGACTTTATATACAATGCTGTTAGAAAAACCTTGCATTTCCTGTTTAATCAATTTTAACATTAAAAGTAAATAACCTTTAACAAAAAAAAAAAATCCCTTAAACTTCGAAAGGCTAGATTTATTGTTCTCAGGCTGACTGACATTGTTTTTGTAATTATCACTACTTTACAATGCTTAGCTTATAAGGAAGGTTTATATATTTTAATTGGATGGTGCAGTCATTATTTTTTTGTCACATGTAAATTGTTTAACCATGAATGCGTTGTTTCAAGTGTGTTAGATGCTATTTTTGTGTTCTATGCAATTAAAATTATTTTTTAGATTTATAGTTCTTGACATGAGGATTGATTTGCTGTCAGTTGTGTCATTTCTCTACTGACAACATCATGACATTGTCAGAAGTTATTAACTCGACCGTTATGAAGATAATTTGGAGTTTGATTGGCCATTTATAATTTAGTTGGGTAACAATGTAAGGCTATGGCCATTATTGCTTGATTCACTATCTATTAAGTAAATTTAGTAACCTTTGGGAAGAATTGAGAGGGCAGTGTTAATTACATTGCCAATATGCTTTTTATGTATAGTATGTGAAAAATTCCTGGTCACACTCGTTTTTATTCATAACACTTTTGTTTTGATATCTAATGCAATCTTAATGAGATTAATTCTGGTGTTATTTCAAGAGATTATTATGGTTATTGTATATTATTATAGAAAGTGGTTTCCAAATTTAGATACAAATTTTATTATTATTACAAAACTTGAGGTGACTGATAAGAGTGGTTTGGTTTGAAGGTGTCCTCCTTTAATTGAGCTAAAGGGTAACGGAAGCAGATATGTTGGTAATGTTCTGCATTTGTGTCCGTCGTCATATAAGTGAAATACCCTTGAGTACGGTTAAACACCAATCAAACAAACAAACAATCCTTTAATTGAAAGGTTAGGGGTCAATCCAAGGTCAATCAGACTTAATAATTGTTCTTGTTACAAGCTGCTCATCATGAAGGGTAAGAGTGGTGCCAGACTGCCATTATTTGGTCACTTGGTGGAGCTTGTGAAAAAGGGTGTTCTATACCCTTTTGATCGTAACCGTATCTAGTTTTAATATTGAAAAATTATTCAGATTAGCTTAAAACATAAATCAAATAAATTGATCAAGATAACATAACATAAGTATGACATAACCGGATTCGAACAAAAAAGTGATTTTTTGTGTGTACCCTATAAGTATAATACCCTTGGCACTGTTTTTAAGACTACTGTGTCAATCATTGATGTACTTCATGTAATAAAGTGCAATAATTAATATTTAAATGCTATTTTATCTTTAAATATAGATCTCATCAGCTAAATTTAGTGTCCATGCATATGAACGTATACCTATTATTAAATTAACTGTCTAATATTAGATACAAGGTTAACACTGATTACAGCATATCTTAGTCAATTATATTTTCCATCACATATTGGGCAGGCAAACATTCCTAGGAGTGAGAAAAAAACAAAACATTCACATAAACCCCCAATCAATCAACACTAAAGAATCAACAACATTCCTTACATAATGTACTTTCCAACAGAGCATTATGTAAGCTTTGAAAGAAGCGAAAAAAAATAATGTTTTTATTACATATTTTAAACTGTTATCCAAACCTGTATGAGCATTATTTATTCAACTGTCATGTAGACAGGTTGGAATACATATTTTATCAGATCGTTCGGTGCCGGCAAAGTTTGACCCAAACTTTACACCTCTGCTCTGGCTACTGTATAGGTCATTAATACATAACACTGAATGCAAGGCTTAACATACCCCTGGTGAGTACCTGCATTGCCCAAATATTATTACTTTTAAACTTTTTTACACTCTACTGAAATAGCAGAAATCTGTCAAATAAAGCTTAGCATTTCTTTCAAATATATAAAAAAAATATCAGTTGACAGTACATGTAGCCCTAGTACTTGAAGTTGTAAATAGTGTTGTCGCTTTGCAACAATCCTAAATTTGACTATCCGTCACAGTCTATTATTGTCCCTCAGACAGTGGTTGTTTTCTATTTCCCTAAACATACATGTAATAGAAAATTTGACTGTCAAGACTCCAGTTGATTCTGTTACCATTCCTTTTGCTTAGAATGCAGACAAATAGTTTCATGGATCTATTCACTCTCAGACATAATGGCCAGGGACCAGTTGATCAAAATGCTATTAGTTGCCAACACCAGATTAAATCGCTAATAATGGTTTAAAGAAAGACCTACATGATGTGACATTACTAATAGCGGATTAGGTTTATTAGCACTTAGATCAACCCGACAAAACTGATACATGACATGCCATTGAGCTCTGTAAACTTGTGCCCTTGTTGCACCATGTACTATGTCCTGACCTCTGTTTTTATCCTGTCATGGTATCGTGCTAGCACACTTTATGTAGGATTCTGTAACCCAGTGGGCTACCAGCCTACCACCCTGTCGTTTGTGTGAAGTAACCTTGTGTTTGTGTGTATACCTAATGTTATGACTACCACTCTGAAGAAAGGTAATGAATTCATATTGACTGTTTTGGTTTATTACTCCTGATGATGGTTTGAGCAGTAAACTGAAATGTTGAGCCAAAATGAATTCATTATCTTTCTACAGAATTATTACTATACTTTAATATCTAGTGCTGATTGTTAGGTTTAGAGAGGTGTGATGGCATGAGAGTCACTGTGTGAAGGAAACCCATGACAAAGTGTTGAATAAATGATACAGGCAGGAAAATTCCCCTGAAATCTCCTGTTGCCCTTCATGGGTGGTTGGAGGGAGCTACATGTTGCCCTGGTGCTCTCAGAGCTAAAGGGGAACAGGAAGCTGATCTGTTTGTGGTGTCTGTATGGCATCCTGTATTTGTCCCGTCTTGTATTTGTCTGTTGCCAGTGGTGTTGAGGGTGGTTTCTTTCATCCATTGGGCTGGCACATCGTCACATAAGTGAAATACCCTTGAGTACGACGTTAAACCCCAATCAATCAATCCTGTTGCCCTTCAGATTGAGGAGCACCCGACCAATCAGAAGTCCAGAACCTCTTGCTTTTACCAATCAACTGTCTTTAATAGCGACATGTATACATGTACCTGTCAATGCAGGTCTTTTCTTCATATCACAAATATTTTTGAAAGGGTACAGAAATAGGTCTCCTCCTATTAATATGTTAGTGATTCTTCTGTTATGAAAGCAAACTTGATTAATTTGTCTATGTTTGTGGATCTAGATTAACAGTCAGGCATAAAGGCTGTCCTTGATATGTCATTCATTATACACAGTAACTTCTGGGCATGTGTTAGTTCATGCACACTCAGAATGTACCAGGTGACCTTATGAATGCTGCTCAGACTTGGTTTGTCCTAAAGCTGGTCCTAGACCAAGCACCACTTCAATTGATTATGTATGGAACACTGAGCTTCAGCCAGGGAAATAAACATTCCTGTAGAGTTCTATACATACATGTATGCCAATATAGTAATACAGAATCCTAGGGAACCAATATATGATACATGTACAGCCCAAACTACTGTTATTCTTCCGGGTGGCCTCAATTATTGCTCATAATAGGACATTATATTATATTATACATACATATATACCGGTACATGTATATTACAATTTTATTAAAACTTTGATGAAAGTAACTGACGGATAATTATGAAAATCATATTGTCTATCTGGGTGAAAATCCAGAATTAAAATTTACAATTTCACAAAAAGTTTTGCCTTGCAATAGTGTCAAAAACACATTTATCAAAGTTGACACACATACGGTGAACAGTATTCTAAATAGTGCTCATCTCTTATATAATTTTCATACAAACAGTATATATGAGGATTAATTATCTTAAATTCAATAAGCAAAGTGCACAGCTGGCTAAGCCTAGATCATAGTGTCAACAAGGCGTGGCTGTTAAACAATTTATTAGGTGTATTGCTCAGTGGCTCAGGTTACAAGTCCACTGGTTTGTCTGGCACAAAACACATCGTGTAACTAAAATGGTACTTGGACTCAGATGTATTATTACATTTACCACACAAATTTTGACATCCAGTACATGAACCGTATGGTTAATGCTGGTGTGAGGAATGACATTTAAATCTGACATAGTAGATCTATAGAAAGAGATCAAAATTTCCAGGTATATCTCATTATGTGACTGAGACTCCATGTTATATATGCTGTG
This sequence comes from Mopalia ciliata, assembly GCA_034783835.1. Lineage (NCBI taxonomy): Eukaryota > Metazoa > Mollusca > Polyplacophora > Chitonida > Mopaliidae > Mopalia > Mopalia ciliata. Next base: position 13,421 of record JAVFBW010188331.1, read on the forward strand.
TATTAATTGATGATTTCTAGCTGATGGGCTAAATGTTCCAGGAAGTGAAAGCTTATGCTTCACCTCCATTTTATATCTGGGGCATAAAAAGCATGGAAAGCTTGCTAATCAGTCTCTATTGTACCTTTAGAATCTGTCCTATATTTTGTCACCTGGCAGTATGCCAGACATCATGATCTCTTCATAACAACTTATCATTAACATGACACTATAATAAAACTGTTACTTCAGTCTACCATTAGCCTGGATAGTGTGGATTTTTATGATATAATCCACAAAAGTGTTGACTTGGATAGGATAAGGAGTATGGATTATAAGGATTCTTTTTGCCCACAGAAACCTATCAATCTCTCCAGGCTAAATCTTTTCATCCCCTACATATCTTGATGAAAACTATAAAATCACAAAAAAAATTAAGTTTCCTAGGAATTGCAGCACTTTGGCCACATTCAGCCATTTCTGTTCTCTAAAGACCGTGGTTCCCAAGATAAATACCACTTGACCTCCTGCCAAAATTTAATGCAAATCTTTTGGAGAATTGTACAGTTACAGTTCAGTGCATTATAAAATCCATATGTATAAATGAGCCTGGAAAATTGTTAAATGTGTCTGAGAATCTAGCAATATTAGTATTGACTTGCATTTTTCACTCGCCTACAGAAAAACACAGACATGTTAATGGCTCAATTATTTTGTTTACAGCACCTCCTGTATTCACTGTCTGCTTCCTCCTACATGAAATTTTTTAAATGTTTTTCCCACTGAAATTCAGAGAACGTGATCATTTACAGTTTTTTTAGGTCTGCCTACTAATCCTACAGGCCCGCGGTCATGGCTCAGTGGTAGCGAGTGCGCTTCCTAAACGGAACCTGCTTTGATTTACCGTTCACAGGATCGAGACCGCCTGTCGACCATCAGGTATATGAGCGAGTCAATCGCAGGGGTGGTTTTTACAAGGTTTCCTCTCAGTTTTCCACCGTAATAAGGCTGTGTACAGTGTGAAGTGGACAATCCGTCGCCATATAAGCGAAATACGTTTGAGTACGACGTTAATCCCCAATCAAACAAACAAAACAATCAAACTAATCCTACATTGATATACCATTCATGGGTTTAAGTCTGCCTGTCGACCATTAGGTATATGAGTGAATCACATGATGTGGATAATCACTCACAATATAAGTTAAATAATCTTAAACCCCAGCTAATCAGGTATATCACTATCACAAGGTGTGTTTTTTGTTTAAAGATTTTGTCTCATCTTCCAAAGTATTAGATACGGCAGAGTGGGAAGTGACCAGTTTGTTCTCTCAGAAGTGAACATCTCTTGAATGTAATGTTTAAGCCAAATAAAACAAACAAATATGTACTATAAATCTTATGTTTGATTGATGCTAATCAGAGTTTTGTCATTATAGATTACGTGAATGGAGGAGAGTTATTTACACACTTGTACCACAGAGAACATTTCACAGAAGTGGAAGTGAAGCTTTATATAGCAGAGATTGTCATGGCTTTAGAAACATTACATAAGGTAAGTTAACCAAACAGAACAAGCCCTTTTCCACCGGTGGGTTTTTCTTTCAAGATATAATTCTGAACACTCAGCTCACAGCGGACTTGGCATCATGTTGCTCCAAAAACAAATTGAACAATAATTATTACGTAGTACAGTTTATATAGGCAGAGCAGCCTGCAGCATTTCATACCATTATTAGCTTGATATTCTTTCCTAATGTGCTGTCTGTAGAAGTCTGAGCACATCAAAGTCAAATGACACGAGTTGTTCAGCACCTGGTGTGAATAAGAATTAGTGACATGTAAACAGGTGTTAATTGGGAAAGTAATGTATTCTTTAGTTTTTTTTAGGCTGGGTGTTTCAGACTGTATTTAAGGGTATATCAGTAATATGATGGTGTTGATCTTCAACAATAAACAGTCATACTTATCCCACCATAAATTGTGAAGTGTTAATGGTTAAGTAATGTTCCTCCAGTGCTAAGTAAAGACAGTATGACAGTGTGTGAAACATACTACCCCTTAGCCAGAGGGTGGTTTTGTTATTTAAATATGAAAATAGTATTTCCTTTACTATTAGCAGGCCTGTGCTGTAATCTTTCCAGCATAACCGTAAAAGCAGTCCTCTAAAATTTTGTGAGGTAACCGAACATTTGCATTTTCCCCTGGTTTGCTAATTTTTTAAATACATAAATGTGCCTTTGTGCAAAAATAAAGCAAAATTACTTAAGAATACAGTCATTATTACCCATTGGATGACAAAATTTGTCAAAATCAGTGATAAAAACAAATTTAAATTGTCTTGTTTATTTTATTGGGGTTAAACGTCGTACTCTATTAAACAATTTGGGAATTCTAAATCGGTCCTAAATTATGTTTGCATAACCACGGTGAGACCCCGACCTGACCGTTCTCCCCAACAGCACAGGCCGGTATTAGAGATGTGCTGGGTGCATTTTAATTCAGATGATCTGCTATGTTTTATTGTATAGATCTCTTGCTTAATCTCTTCTGTATTTCAGTTGGGGATTATATACAGGGATATAAAACTGGAGAATATATTATTAGACGATGGAGGTCATGTAGTGCTTACAGACTTTGGTCTCAGTAAAGAGTTTCTACCTCATGAAATACAATCCGTAAGTACATCTAAATTTTTATCAAAAGTTTGGGTGAAAAAGCAAAGGATGTTACATCAGTTTCGTTCTGATGGTTCCAAACAATTTCTGTGCCCTTTTCTTTGTTTAAAAGGTATTGTTTTCACTTTATTAGGCAGAGATTATATCCAATTAACATCCAATTAACATTGCACAAAAGAGTGAAGAGGTGTTGCATGTTTAACTGATCGAACTTACCTGTCCTATGAATGAGGCTTTCAGTTACACAAAAATTAGTTCTGAACTATATCAATCTATATATTAAAGGTTTATTGATTACTTTATTCTTTCTTGGAATATTTCAGAATCTTAGAGCATATTCATTTTGTGGAACAATAGAATATATGGCCCCAGAAGTGGTCAAAGGAGGAACGGCTGGTCATAATTTTGTGAGTAAAAAAATGTCATTGTTCTTTAAATGTACCCGTTTAATTTTTGTTCATTAAGGCATAAAGTTAAATGCAATAGGGTCAAATTGCAGTCTCGATGCATTGTTTTAAGGAATTTAAAAAAAAAATAATTGTTTCTCATTTGGGTGTACTAGTTAATTTTCCACTGTGAAACCAGAATCACAATGTTTTGAAATTGATGTTCTTTTCGCTTCTGTAGGCTGTAGATTGGTGGTCATTAGGAGTGTTGACCTATGAACTCTTAACAGGTGCTTCACCATTTACTATTGATGGAGAGAAAAACTCTCAGTCAGAAATAACAAAGTAAGTATCAGATAGAATTAAAATGATTCCTGATATTGTTGTGAAGAACATGGTTATTATTTTATTTTTGTTTAGAAAATGAAGCAACATCTTTAATCAACTTGACGATGTTATATTTTGTACTTAAGTTCATATTTATTGTTAACTGTTTATCAATTGTAATAGAATTCTTCTGTATTAATGGTCATTAACCAGTAAGCTGTCTCCCTTGCAGACGAATACTCAGGTCGACTCCGCCTATGCCAAAGAATTTTTCCCCTGAGGTGAAAGATTTTATATTAAAACTTCTCAGCAAGGAGCCCACAGTTAGACTGGGTTGTAATGGGGCAGAAGATGTGAAGAGGCATCCATTCTTTAAGGTATGCTACGTACAGCAAAGTCCAGAAACATTTTAACACAAATCCATGTTAAAGGAGAAGACAAATGCAACAATAAATCCTAGTCGCATATCATAGATGTCCTACAAAAATCTGAAACATGTCTAAAAATAATTTCCGAGCATTCATTTATAGACATGGGTTTATATAAATGAATATAAACCCTTTGTTAATGCATGTTTAGGTCTTGTTTAATGTTTTTTCTATGCTATTCTTTTATATATAGGTGGTAGATGTACCCAGATACATTTACCTGATGGACAAGTATGTGAGCACTTGTAGGAACCATCTAAATCTTATATACCTCATACATCAGTGAAAGTGGCATAAGATTGTGTTAAGACTGTTACATTTTGATCTACCAATAATCAGACTTCAGCTTCGTGCCATGTTTAGTTTTTAGTTTTTGATTTGTCAATATAAGCACATTACACACACCCCTAGAAAAAATATAAAATTTCTCACCAGATTCTACATACAGTAAAAACAGTTCCCAAAAAATCTTAAGCATCATGTACTATATAAGTTTTGAACGAATTTAGAAGTGGAGTAACATGATTATACAATTTCTGGATAACGACTTCTGGTTTTGTGATAGAACACAACGTTTCGATACATATGCCTCTATTGTCATCAGGTGTAAATTGGCTGATTTTTACACCTGATGACGATACAGGCATATGTATCGAAACGTGTTCTATCACAAAACAAGACGTGATTATACAGAAATTGTATAATTAACATGTACTATATGTTTAACTTTTATGTAGCTTTTATCTATATTGGAATAGGTTTTATAAAAAATTATAACATTTTTTTTTTTTTTTTTTTTTTTTTCTCACCAGACATTGGATTTCATGCGACCATGGGTCACATGCTCACATGAATTTCCAGTGGTGATTACACAATAAAGGTCATGTTTCAAAATTCAATTTAAAAAAAACCTGGCACATGCTGATAAGGAAAACTTAAGGTTGTTTAAGTCAATAACAATACATTCCTGTTTTCCCACCATTATAAACAAGTGTTGAGTACAAAATACGTCATTATTTTTTGTACAATTGAATTGACTTGAACTGAGTTGATTTTGTTTTATTGACAGACTCTTGATTGGGATGAAGTAAGTAGGAGGGGGGTGCCTGCTCCATTTATCCCCAAAATTCACCATGAGTTAGATGTGAGTAATTTCAGTGATGAGTTCACGAACATGATAGCTGCAGACTCTCCTGCTGTCATTCCAGCCGACGGGGAAAAGATCTTTAAGGTAAGGCTTTTCACCAGATCTCATTCTTTGTGTTGCTCCAAACATTTGGTAGTGTACATAGTGCTGGTTTATACTTGCACATTTTTGTGTGGTATTTTATTATTGCATTCTTTAGTATTAAAAATTCTAAATATATTATTGTTTTTTCATACAGGTAATTTTGTTATAAAAATTGTTCCTATTTACTGAATGTTCATATTTGTGCTCAATTAATTATCACTTCAAGAAATTCTCCATAATCATTTGTTTTCTTTTTTGCTTTTCTAGGGTTATTCTTATGTGGCCCCGTCAGTGTTATTTACTGATAATCCAATTAGCAATCAATTGTTAAAGCCACCCGGTGAAAATCAACCCGATGAAAGACAACTCTTATATACAAAACTGTTTAAGGTATGCCTAGTCCCATTTTACTTAATGTTAAGAAGTTTTATTAAATGTTATTTGTCATTCTCAGTATACTATATATACATCTTTGAAGCAGTTCTTGTAACAATGAGGAACTTGAAATTGTTCAGTAACATATTATAAAAGTTATAATATATGAATCGTGTCTTACTGTTAAGGACAGCCTTGTGTCCGGGAATCCGCATGGTGATCAGTGTTATGTCTCTGTACAGGTACAGGCTTTGGTCCCTGCTGCATGGAGGGATGCTTTCTACATTTAAATTTCTAAAACAAAAGAATTTTCCCTTCCACAAGCCCTATTTATATTCTCTAAGTAAGATTGAACATGATAAGGACTAAATAGGCCGGTAAATAAAATCTTATTATATTTGACTAAATTATTAGATGTATATATAAAGGTATTTATATTTTTTCTTTTTCAGAATTCTCCTTTTTTCCAAAATTATGACCTTGATCTTAAAGATGGCATTTTAGGTGATGGGAGCTTTTCTATATGCAGGTAAGTTATCCTTTTAAAATGATGTCTTCCAAAAACTTTTAATATAAAAATGCTATTTAATGTGTTTAATTTGAATATAGTAGAGTTGTATTATACTAATATCAGTGAGTAGCATAGAGTAAAATTGGCTTTTATTCAATTACCCAGATGTAGGGTGTATTGCCTCCTTTACTTCCCTTAGCAGTTCATAATTCTGTATTCCTTTGCCTGATGTTAAGAGAGAGTCACACAAGCTTACTATGACAATGGCCTGGCTGCTTTTGCAAACTTTCCCACTGTTTTCCACTATATCCAATCAAATCAGTTTTACAAGTGGACAATCCTTGATTATATAAGTGAAATACATTTGAGTTTAGTATGCATAAATGAATATAAACAACAAAAGAATCTTAATGGTACAATAGGAATGAGTAAAATACATATTGTGACTAGGTCTCATTGGCTAATCTTGAACACCTCTATTCCAATCAAGTTCATATTTTGGATTTAGCATCCTCATAAGTTGGAGCTGTGC
>JAVFBW010188343.1:0-10397 GCA_034783835.1 Mopalia ciliata
GGTTGGAGGGAGCTTCATGTTGCCCTGGTGCTCTCAGAGCTAAAGGGGAACAGGAAGCCGATCTGTTTGTGGTGTATTGCGACTTGTTGTTGTCGTCCTGTATTTGTAATGTCCTGTCTTTGTTTGTTGCCAGTGCTGCCGAGGGTGGTTTCCTTCACCCATTGGGCTGGCATGTCATCATATAAGTGAAATACCCTTGAGTAAGACGTTAAACCACAATCAAACAAACAGAAGTTAAATATAGGCCATAAGTTTCAATAAACTGCACTAAGGCTTTTGAGGTTTATTCCAATGTTAAAAAGTGTAGGTAATAAAAATTATATTTGATGGTCACATCCCACAGATCAGGAATTATCTAATCTTAATAAAAAAAATAAAAACAGAACATGCCTGTTTAGCTGAACATCTGGTAGAATTAAATGTTGGAATGCGTGCATTACTTACACATTGAAAACTGACTGTCTGTAAAGACAACATGGAAACATGTTAAGCATAACCTAGTTACAGTAGATCTGCTACTCAAAATTAAAAAAAAAAAAGGCCTGTTATCCGGAACCGATTCATGATGAAAATTGAGTAATTTTGTGATCTGTGTTTTAACCACTACAGAATATGGTTGTGGTGTGATTTACAACTTTTAATGTACTTGTCCTCACAATAGTAAACATCCCACGGCCGTGGCTTAGTGGTATTTAATGTGCTTATAAATCCTACTTCCGTGTACTGTTCACAGGATTGAGTCCGTCTGTCGACCCGCAGGTATATGAGTGAGTCTCACCTCGTGGCTCCAGCAATTGCTGGGATGGTTTTTACGTGGTTGCCTCCTGTTACTAGACAAGGAACAGTTTACTTACCCTTGAATTTGACGTTAATCCCCAATCAAACAAACAGATCCTAATAGTAAACTACAATACTAATTACAAACCAGTCCAATAAATGGTTCTTTCCTTAAGACATTTGAATACTTTTTCACTATCTGCTCTTCTATTTCAGCAGTCAATAAATTTTGTTTTAATGGAATTATGACATTTCATGACGCAACTGCAAAAACAAGCTCTTAATTCAATTCTTGGGATTTGAGTAGATATAAATATAACAAAAATCAACAGTGAATTTTGTCACTGGGCAGGTATATAAGTGAGTCACTCGATTTGGCTCCGACAATTGCGGGGTTGATTTTTACGAGGTTTCCTCTCGGTTTTCCCCCATACTTAGGCAAGGAATAGTGATACTCCGTCATATAAGTGAAATACCCTTGTGTATGACATTAAACCCCAATCTAACAAACCAAACCGTTTTCCACCAGGGTACTGTCGAAAACATCAGGTTTGTTAAATTTGACCGTAAATGACATCACAGCTGTTAACCTTCGCCAATAAGCAACGTCATAAATAAATGCTATTTTGCAATAAAGGTTGTTAAACTCCTTAAGCATGTTTATTGTAATAAATATGTATTTGCATAACCTGCATGACCACAGTAAAAAACGTTAAGCAAGATTTGATTGTGATCCCTACCATTTCTAGCATAGGCTGTTGTTCTTAAAATCAAAGGATATATTTCTCTGCAGTGTTGATATAAGAAAAAAAAAGTTCCGAGTTCACTGAATACTAAGATTCCTGTTCCATTAATTTTGTTAATACTTTTCTCCATTTTATGCAGACATGTCTACCGGTTGTATTTAAATTAATTGCCCTCAATTTTTTTCCATGACAAAACTTTTTTTGCTTGTAACAACATGTAATCCAGCAAATTTATGTTTTCTGACAACTGTTGTGGCTTTCTAACTGAAAAATTCATCTTTTGCTTCTCAGACCGGATTTCCAAGTATTTGAATAGCTTGCGCTCTATTAATAATAATAATAATTCTTTATTTCAGACATTGTCCATATACAAAAATTGACTAAACATTTAAAGTTTTCATAATTGCATTTATTGCATGTGCTTGATTGAATTATTACTCATCCCTTATGTTGCAGGACATAAATGGTAATTATAAAGACTTTCACTTTACTTAACAGCTTTATGTATTTTAAGAAGGATTGTTTCCTATGAATATTTGGGCCCGCGGGAGTGGCTTAATGGAAGTGTGTGCGCTTTCTAATGCCTACTTCGATTTACCGTTCACAGGATCCAGTCGACCTGTCGACCCTCCGGTATATGAGTGGGTCACAACATGTGGCTCCTCCGGCAATCGTGGGGGTGGGGTGGGGGGGGGGGGGGAGTGTATTACAAAGTTTACTCTTGGTTTTCCACTGTACTTTGGCAAGGAACAGTGTTAAGTGGATACTCCCTGGTCGTATGAGTGAGATACCCTGAGTATGGCGTTAAACCCCATTCAAACAGACAACAAATCCTATGAATATTTGACTGGCTAGCAGTTTCGAAGTTAAGTAATCTGAAACATGTAACTGAAAGGTGCAAAAATAGATTATGATACGCTTTTCTTTCATTTTGGTGAAACTTTCATCTTTTAGTGTAAAATGTAAGGATAAATCTGACATAAAAGAATACTTCCTCATATATGACACCACAGACTTTCATGGTCCTTCAGATCTTTCTACTGCCCGGCGGGTGGTTTGAGGGAGCTTCATGTTGCCCTGGTGCTCTCAGAGCTAAAGGAGAACAGGAAGCCTATCTGTTTGTGGTGTCTGTGTTGCGTCCTGTTGTTGTCCTGTATATGTCCTATCTTGTCTTTATTTGTCGCCAATACTGTGGAGGGTGATTTCCTTCTCCCATTGAGCTGGCAAGTCATCATATAAATGAAATACCCTTGAGTATGACCTTTAACCCCAATAAAAAATAAAAAATCCTACTGCCCGAGAATTATTTTCTCTCACCCCAATGAGATTGTTCGATAATTAGATTTCCCAAAAGTGCAAGAAGTTTCAAGATTGTTCAAATTGCTTACCCCGAAGTCACTAACAGGTCCATTGGGTCTGCAAGTCATAAATTGGTGTTGCTGAGCCTATGGTTCTGTGGCTGGATAGAGCTTGTAAACAAGTAAATTAATTTGCTAAAAAATTAAATCATCTCAATTTACTGGACTCATTGGCTTTACTCTTTCAGAAAAATTGAAAAAAACTCGAAAATTAAATCACTTTCTTGAAAAGTACAGAAATGATGTCAAGATTGTTGAGAGTTGTTTATCAAAAACTTGTGAACATCAGACATGTCAGGAATTTGGCAACTCCAAACTGTCCCCTGAAATAGAACTAGCTGATACAGATCTAAGACAAAAATCATCACCAAGTTTTATTGAGTTAGTACAAACAGAACAGCATTCCTGGATAGATAAAATATATTCTCCATCTATTTGTGAACCTCAGGAATTAGAAAACCCCAAATTACCTGTCGAAGTAGAACTAGCTCTCCATGATTTCTCCAAAGAACAATCACCAAGTTTTGATGAGTTAGTACAAACAGAACAGCATTCCTGGAGCGATAAAATATGTTCTCCATCTATTTGTGAACCTCAGGAATTAGACAACCCAAAACTACCGGTCGAAATAGAACTACCTCTCCATGATTTCTCCAAAGAACAATCCCCAAGTTTTGATGGGTTAGTACAAACAGAACAGCATTCCCGGAGCGATAAAATATGTTCTCCATCTATTTGTGAACCTCAGGAATTAGACAACCCAAAACTACCTGTCCAAATAGAACTAGCTCTCCATGATTTCTCCAAACAAAAGTCACCAAGTTTTGATGAATTTGTACAAACAAAACAGCATCCCCCTAATGACTTTATGGAAGAAGATGAGACAGTAATTGATTCTTGTGATGAAAACAGTGATGTATCTGAAGTATTTCCAGTCTTGTCTCAACTAGGATTACAAACAGAAGACCCATCTAGTGACAAGATTTTTTTTCAAGACGAAAAGGAAGTGTACTTCTCATCCGTTAAGAAAAATAAATTTGGGAAACAGGGTCAACTAAAAAAACATGACAGAGTGTTTAACAATAAACATGCTTGTCTGTATTGTTGTAAACTCTTTTGTAAACCTGTTGAACATCTAGAATCTAAACATAGAAATGAGACAGAAGTAAAACAACTGCTTTCCCTGAAACCCACAAAAGGAGATGGCAAAGAAGAGGGAAAGAAAAAACAAATTCTTAGACAGAAAAAACTTTTGGTTATCCGTAACAAGGGCAATCTTAAATACAACCTTAAATGCTTGAAGGCAAAGAAAGGAGAGTTAATTCCTTTGAGGCGTCCAGAATCGGACGGAAAATATTATGTATCAAGTTTTGGACCATGCCCGTATTGCTTTGGTTGGGTTAGTGACCAAGGTAAACACAGGTATAGATGTGCTGTCAACAAAGATGAAAGTAAAGATACAAAAGGGAGTTTAAAAATTAAAAGCGAAATACTTTTAGGTCAACATGAAGGTGCCCTGGACATTCTTCACAATGAAGTGTTAGCCAGCATGAAAGATGACGCCATAACAAGGGCTGCAAAAGCAGATCCATTAATTATAGAACTGGGAAATACATGGATGCGAAAGTGTATCAAAAATAAACTTCGAAGAGGTAACCACACTAGTACTCGTATGCGAGCAGCAGCAAAACTATTGCTTGAGCTGAGGAGGAGAAATTCAGTAGCTATAGCGGGAGGAACAGAACATGCTTTAGACCATCCATCTACAGCTTTAAAGATAGGCCATGATCTTCACAAATTGTGTGACATCAAGGAGAGTAAAGCTTTATCAGAAGACGATGTTGAAACTGTGCAGACTGCTAAGCTGCTCAACAACCTTATGAAGAAGCAATGGCATGAGCGCATTAGTGCTATGGCTCTTTCCACCATGGACGACAGAAAATTCTCCAAAGTAATATCCCTACCAAATGGTAATGATCTAAAGGTGTTGTCAGATTATCTTAAGAATAATATTGGTAAGATACAGTGCATAGAATCCAAGGAAAGTGTCAGACATGCTGTTGAGCTGGTACAGTCCAGATTGATGACCTATACCAAGAGAAGGCCTGGTGAGCTGGAAGCAATCACGTGAGTTCAAATTGTTCTAATTTATACAATGTAGTATGTAGTTTCAGTTGCATTATATTATTCATTCAAAAGTATTAACAATATTGAAAGGCTTCTCAACATGGAAAGGGGCTTGTTAAATAGTAAAGTGAGACCAAATTCACTTCAAGTTTACATATAGTTTTATTATCATGTAAGTAAATTTTCTTAATTGGCACTGATACAAAAGCACTTTTAACATTGTGTTTAAATTGGTGGCATTATACATAAGCTTTTATATGCCATGTATCATGTATGTAAAATTTAAAATCTAGTCTAAATGTGTCAAAGTCAGGAGTACGACGTTAAACCCCAATCAAACAAACAAACAAACAAACCAAAGTCAGTCACTCAATTTTTTTTCTTGCCAATATATTCACATGTAGTTAACTCAACTTAGCTGTTCACCAGCATCATATAAAAACTGACTTTTACTTATGGACAATTTTCAATTCATTCACCATTCCACTGCTTCATATTGTGATAAAGTAAAACTAATTGATAAACAGTTCAAAATGTATCTATGCATTCTATTTATTTTGAAGGGTGGAGGCCTACACAGATCGACCAGTTGATGTTGATTTAGAAGACTTTAAATCCCACTTGACACTTTTTGAAGTGGAACTCTGCTGAACACAGGACATAATGTATATAAGGGGCAAGCGTGGGTCTAAAGTGCCTGTTCTTATACCAGCTGACTGTAAGAAAGTCCTAGCTCTGATAGCTGATGATACTGTTAGAGCAACTGCTGAAGTACTAACCAACCCATTCCTCTTTGCCAATTTAGGTCAGTTCAATTGTGCAATGTACCATGAATGTTGTATGTATGTTCTAGAAAAGCTGTACAAATATATATTGTCCTAGACTAGCAAGTATCTAAATGTGTAAAATAAATAAATGTTCTAAAAGACTGGATTTGATTATGATTTATAGAACATCTGTTTGCTGAATACGGCTTAATTACATAAATTAAACAATATGACCTTAAACTCTATCTGTCTAGGGTTGACATATTCTATTCCAATCCCCACCTTAAAATCAACTTAACTCAGACCTGCTGTCCTACGCTTTAGAACAGATCACTCGCCTCCTATCAGAAAGTAGGTTTACTGATTTATTTAAATAAATAAATGAGCACTTTTGAGGGGAAAAAAAGCAAACTTTCTTTTAAACAAACTTCATTGATCATCGGATTATTAGCTTTGTCAGAATCAGAAGCAAAATGTAAATTTAGATGAACACTGCAAACAAATTGGGAAACCTATTAATTGGCCCTCCTAAAATAAGTTTGCATAACCATGGGAAGTCTGTTCGTTCCATTCTCTTCAACAGCACAGGCCTGCACATATCGATCATCAGCTGACATTTACCTTTTTATTTATTTTCAGGAAGAGGAGTTGTCCGAGCTTATGACTCTCTAAACAAAATCACCACCCAGTGTAATGTTAAATGTCCAAATCTTATCAAAGCAACATCTTTAAGAAAGTATGTTGCTACAACCACACAGGTATGTATAACATGTTTATGTGTTTACATTGTACATAAAAGCAATCCATAACAGGGATGAGATTCCTGTGACTTGGAAGCATCGGCTGGCTATACTTTGCTGCTAAAACTGATACTTGCGTATTGTTTGTTTGTTTGTTTGATTAGTGTTTATTTGACGGACACAAATCAGAACATCACAAACAAATCTGCTTCCTGTGACCCTTCAGATCTGCGAACACCAGGGCAACAGAAAGCAACCTCTTTTATCGCCTCTTGCGATCGACCGAGGAAGTGGAGGGAGCATTCTGCAGGGCGTTTCTCGCGGGGCGAGTGCCGTCTTGTGACTGGCTAGTCCGAGGGTGTGTCGACTTCAACCACTAATGTAATAATCTTCCAAATTTGTTTGGAAAATCGTAAATACTTTCTGTTAAGTTGGTTATCTGTCAAAGATTCACTGTCCTGAAGATGAATTTTGATGAAAAGGCGATTTAAAAAAAACACAAATTTAAAAAATAAAAAAAATAAAAAAAATTTGGAAAAAAAATTATGAAATGTTTTCTTCAAAGTCGGTTTTTTTTAATGGATTTACTGTTCTGAAGACGTATTTAGATGGTTTTTGATGAAAAAATGATATGTGAAAAAAGTAATTACATTAGTGGATTTTTATTACATGAGTGGTTGCTACAGGGCTCACGATAGTTTTTGAGCTATTTTCTGATGTGTTGTTTTTGCCGTCAGGCATTATCAAAAACAAAACGTCAGGGCCACTCGGATTAAGGACTGGCTAGATAATGGTGGTGCAGGATTATCCCAAAGTTTCCAGTCTCCGTTAAAAAGGTAGATGATACTTACAGGTTACAAAATACATATAATGTTGAAGTGACTTGTCAATCACTGTATGCATGCCTGGTCAGTATACACTAGTGGCGAGGTTTACTGTTTCAAGTAGACCCCCAGTTATGCATATATAGTTGGCGAGAACATTATAAGCAGACCTTTGAATATTATTCGGCGGGACAAAAGTTCAAAGACAGTGAGTATAACACCAGTCGACATAAAACATTTTTAGGGAAGGTTAAGATTGTTTGATTGGGGTTTAATGTCGTACTCAAGGGAATTTCACTTATATGACGACGTGTCAGCTCAATGGGTGAAGGAAACCCCGCTCAAGTTTATCGGCGACAAAACTTGCCTGCATATGGCGTGAATAATCGCGGCGATTAAAATAGCCTCGTGTGTACCAAACTTTAATAACCAAGCCCATTGTCGATAACATTTTCTTAGTTTAAACAGAAAATTTTGCAAGTTGAAACACGCACGGGAATCGAAACCACGATCCTCAGCAGCAAATTGTCAGCAGTAAATGCCGGCCACCTAAACTAGTCAACCATCTTGTCTTCTACACATACTTCGCGAGCCAAGGTTAAGACATGGATGTATATACCTTGGCATACAAACCTCTATTGTGTTATCGGAGTCGCAAAAGAGCACATAATCTTGACCCATCTTAGGTTTTGCACTTTTCCCCTAAATCCACCGGCCAATGGAATAAGCCGATTCAACTACATTAGGAGACTATACCGCGACCGAAGAAATGACGGAAAGTGGTGCTCGAAATCAATTTATTAACATGATCAAGAGCAGGCTTCTGTTCACAGTTTTGAAATGATCAAGTACCATTTAGCTTTCCAAAGCAGACAGTCTGTAGGCCTGCGCAAGGCATAGAGGTAACACGGCGACGGTTTTAATGAAATGTTGAAAAGAACTATCAAAACAAATACACGTAAATGTTGTCCGATAGATAGGCTGGGGTCCCATGATTTTGGGTGTATTCTGTCAATAGAAATCCAGCATTTGAGGCTCGGTCAGAACACAAAAAAGCATGGTACTATCACCCTAGCAGTCTATATATAAAGAGATGCCATGTGTTCGGATAATGTCTACAACACGTGCATGGGGAACATTAACGCAATATATAAATATATTGCTTCAAATTTGTGCAGGGCATTACCAATTGTTTGAGTTTTGATACAGGCACATCATATATACAGTTGATTAGTCAACATCAGCCGTTCATTTCCTGAGAGGAAATATACTTTATGCAATTTTTGTCCGTATCATTTTTTTATCATTTTCTCACCAGTTGTAACACATACCTTGTGTGGAAGGACGGCTGAAAAACGTGTTGCCTTTTGAAAGGAAATTCAGGGTTGTGAATTCAGAACAGCCAGGAGTCCCAGGTGGGCGTCTTGGTTCCGTCCATTCGTATAGAAGAAACAATGCAGTTCACAGACGATTGGAGTTGTTCACTGAGTTGCACATATGTCTAATCTTTCACACGTTAGAGCCAATACATACTAGTAAGGGGAGTTTTCTATGAAATATATCTTTTATGGTACTTAAGCAAGTGTGGTTTTGGATAGGTGATTGGTTTAATTTGTACAGAATATCAGTGTGCATTAGGGCATATGTCATAGGACAGAACTAAAATATTATATTTATAAAGCGCAGATTCAACATAGCATTTCATGGAATTATACCTGGTATACTAGCTCATATGTCGTTTTTAAATTACAAATTTATTTAACGCTCATAGGATTGTAATAATCGGTAAATGGCCAAAATGACACAAAACTAATAATAACCGTATAAAGCTTAACGGATAGTCAGAGCATACATATTACGCATCCATTTAAGACATTAAATCAAACTTTTTCTTTCTCGCATTTGTTTTTTTACTTACAACTGGAGATAATATTTGTGTTACAAAACCTCCTTGATCCCTAATTTTAAAATGAGGTACGACCACAGATCAACTTAGCGTAAAGTCAAATAAACAATTCCGAATATATGTCATTTTTTGCATTCTATATTTCGGCTTTTCTATGTAGCCATCATCAGGGATATGTCGAACAATTCCTGATGATGGCTACATAGATAAGCCGAGATATAAAATACCCAAAATGACTCCAATGTTCCGAGCTTCATTTATTTTTTTTACCCTAAATTTAATGGATACAAATTTATTGTTTGTGACATATCACCTTTTAACGTCGGAAGAAGAGAAAGGTAGATGTATGTGATAGCCGGCAAACAAACAAAGAATAAAGTAACGGGTTAACAAAGTCATTGAAATTATCAGGCAATGGCAATTTAAAGGACTTGTTATTTCACTTATAGCTGTATACATATATATTTACAAGGGTCAATTAAACACCCGATCCGCACATTATTTACAGCTTCGGGCTCACTTTTATTGCAAATTATTACCCGCTTCAAACAAGGACAACGTACAGGCCGTAGACCGCACGGCCTACACCAGACAAAGAAACACAACTTGAACCTCTAAACGTAATAGACCGTATTAATTTAATTCATAACCTAAATAGCCATCTGCTCGCTGTAGCGTTCAGAAAAGGTGATATGACCGACTGAACAATGTTGCAACCCATTTGGAAATACTTTACACTAATCTTGTTCCACTAAGCAACGCTCGAGTTAATATTTAACTCTCAGTCACCTTTCGCGATAACGATTGGCCGAAGTCTTTATTTGCATTTAGAGGTTCAAGCTGTGGTTGTTTATCTATTAAATGCCGTGGGGCCCATGGCCTGTTCTTTGTCCTTGTTTGAAGCCAGTGATAATTTGTAATAAAAGTAAGCTCGAAGCTGATAATGTGCGCATGGGGTGTACCAATTGCTTAGCTTCGTCGTTTTATTGGTATTCAAGGGTATTTCACTTGTACGACGACGGATTGTCTCCTTCACATTGTTTTTAGAAGATATCCCCTTGTTAATTAAATAGGTAAATTTTCCGTTATAAAATAGCCCATTTTACTCAAAACTGTGCTAACGTATAGCAAGCCGTTTTACTTTTTATTCCT
>JAVFBW010188354.1:0-10397 GCA_034783835.1 Mopalia ciliata
ACGAAAGTTTGGGAGGGAGCTGTGGGGCCAAACGTTAACATTACGGCTTATGGCAAATTAATGGTGGTCTTTTGCCAGATGGGTGTGTATACTAGACAAAGAGGTTACTCAGGCGAAGTGAATAGGTAACACTGAGGTACGATCAACTATGTCAGCTACCCTACGCTTCAGATAGGGCGATGAGAAAGGGGAAAAGGGGCACGTCTCACATTCTGTTAACAACATTTACATTTATTAATCTCCTGATAAGGAAAAAAAACAGTTTCTGTCTTTTTAAAACTGGAATAGCTGATGGGCTTTACTTCATCCTATTTTCGAGGTATGGAGACTGCAGTGTAATATCACAGCACTGATAAATGTAGGCCTATACATGGCAACCAATACACATTGCATCTACACGTACCATATGTAGCAAAGCAATTTTTCTCTCTTCGTTTATTCAAAATATTATAATGACGGTACTTGGGATCTAAACGTATAGATTATCTGTATGCTAATAATCGGCTGATCTGGGTGGCATGTATACTGCACAATGTTATGCGTTCAATTTTATTTTAATTGGCTTACGTGTCAGGTGTTCTCAGATAATAAAAAAATAGGCTGAAAATGAGTATTCGTTCTCTGGCAATACAATAGTATGTATTGGGTTCATGAGTAGGCCAATATCGTAGAATACAAACAAACCTAACCGCTTCAAATACACTGGGCCCAGGGATTTGTTAAACATACGTTGTTTTAGTTCTTTTTTTATTTGTGGTCAGATTTTGTCTAACATTGGCTTAACCAACCTTGGTAATTGTGTTAGCGCTTTCTGTATGCATATGCATGCATGTGTATTTTATGTTATCCCCTCTTTTAAAGATACATTTTGATTTGTTAATTGTCAAATTGTTTTTAAGTAGAGCTGTAATGTGTATTTTAAACGTCTGTTATGTTCTTGCTGTGTAGCAACATAAATTAATTAATATATGTCAATATAATTCATAGTGTGGAATGCCATCCAACACTTGGGTAATACGATTTGTAAACACTTCAGCCGCTGAAAAAACACCAAATCTGCAAGGCGTATACCGTCTGACACCAATGTGGTCTCAAATGTTGTGAATGTTACAGTTGAGGATATGCTTTATTCAAGTCGACTTTACCAAAATCGTGGTACCGTTTAGATCATGCGCCATGTCGTCGATGGTTGGTGTCTTGGACACTTCTCGTAGGTGTTGTGATGTAGGCCCCTTGTGTTAAAGGAATGATATTTGATTGTTCAATATTGGTAGAGCTCAGCTGTTTACCCATTATAGAGGAAGACATGGCCGCTTGGATGATTTGGACTGTAGTTTAAACATAACCCAAATCCCATTCCCATTGTAAGCTGGATATATATCGACAAGAAAATAATTCAACGCAAATAATGTCTGTTTTACCAAAATGCATTTTATTGCAACCCCGACCCCTGCTTTAATGTAGGAACATCGAGAGTGGATAACGCAGAAACTAGGAAATGGAAATGTTCAACTGTGATTCCACAGACTTGTACATACCCGTATGGTAAGCGTGGACAATGTTATGTATAACGTCAATCGTATTCTCGCAAGAATTTATATAATTGACGAGACTAAGACAACTCTCGTAGGCTTTGCCAGGCCATCGCGCATTAATTTCCCCCAATATTTGTGGCGACCTATCAGTATCAGACACAGGCCAGCAAATAAAAGAAGCGCAAAATAAGTTGGCCTGGGTGTATCTTAGAGTCGATGTCTCGACGTAGGAAGTAGAAATGATTTTATTTTAGAATGGTATAACGTTAGTTATTGCTGTGTTACCTAAACTAGTAAAGGTAAACTTGTTAATGCTAAATATCATGTATACACTTTCAGTAAGATATGTGTATGGATATCAGTGGCATACAAAATAGGTTAACACAGAAACGAGACATTACAGTGTGATAGAAGAGACCTGAATTGTTGAGGAGTCAGTGGAAACGGAGTTCAAGATAACATGATTGATTTTTGGAGGGCTTGGCAGGAAGGGTATGAATCTGGTTATCCTCCATTTCGACAGCCACTTATTTATAAATGGCAGATTATAGATTGATAAATCTCTCTGTATTCGTGGACCTGTGGGTTGGGTTTTTGTGTTTACTGATCCCGTAATATTATCTTCCAGTATCTCAGCTTTAATACGACTGCTTCCTAAAAATAAAACAATTAATAATCGTATTATTGTCTAGAAAATTACAATTGGTGTCGCATTATATTCGTTTAAGGTCAATTATTACGATACAGTGATGACCCATGGATGTCGGCCCACGAATGTACACTGGTGTATCATTCACGGGGTTCGAATCCGTCTGCCCATCAAGTATCTGAGTAAGTCGCACAATGTCGGGGTGGTTCTAACGTATTAAATACCACCGTTTTTAAGCAAGGACGATATGAAAGGAAAATCTGTCGTCATATAAGTTAATTACCTCCGAGTACGAGTTAAATCCCATTCAAACCATCAAGCAAATAGATACCTTTTATCATATGGCCATTTCATTCCGTTTGTTAGTTTGTTTGATTGGGATTTAGTGGCGTACACAGGGGTATTGCAATTCTTTGATGACAGATTGTCCTTTTCTTACAGATCCTACACCCTTGCCATCAAAGGACGTTAAATAAGTTATTTAATATAATTTTATATCCTAGCACGATATGGAACAAGACGTCTAATATTCTGCAGCTGCACGGTTGTCGGAATCAGATCTAGAGGTTTATATTAAAATAGACACAATCAATACAATCTATTGAATCATTTAAATTTACCTAAAAAAAACAGCAAAGAAATTTGTTGTAAAATAGGGCCATACCTGGTATTGTAATATCGAGAAACATGGCAATGACGACACCAACCACAAGAGGCATTCCCAGAAGAGCGGACAATGACTGGTCTAATTCCGTAGAACCTGTAATATTTGAATCAAACAAAGCTATCAACAGGCGCAAAGATGACATCACATGTGATTTGAATTGCCAGGACAGCCTTTCGTCCTACTTGAAATCTCTTAGCAGTCACCAACTTCTTCCAGGATAGCAACCATTGTCTTTAATCTATTCAAAACGTTGATTATTGTGATAGGTTGTGACCCTCAGAGTTAGGCACTGTATCGCCAGCAGTCAAATCCGTCCACCTAGACCACTCAGCCTCTCGGTTTTTTGGAAGGTTTAGGTGGCCGACATTTACTGCTGGTGATTCGCTGCCTTATTCTGAGGGTCGTGGGTTCGGTTCCCGGACGTGTTTCAATCTGCAAACTAGCATTTCTTCAAATTAAGAAAGCACTTTCCAAAAATAACGTAAATATTGTACATCTATAATGGTTTTGCGATAGGCTTTGGGTTTTCCCCCCAGACCATTAATGTTATCAACTTGGGCATTATTTCTGGTGTTCTTATCATAATGTATCTTAAGAGTGGGAAAACAGTGAAAACAACTTTAAGTTCTGTTAGAAAAAAAAACACCGATCATACGGCTGCAGATCTGCCTGCCTCACCTGTAGCAAAGACATCCTGATGAGTTTGTATCCAGTTCGGAAACACCGTTCCACCAATAATGGCGATTCCCAGAATACCTTGATTTCGTGATGACCATAAATCGACATCTCTTAGATTGGAGAGCGCGGATCCCACCAACAGTGATATGGCAATGAAGATGGGTCCTGCGAGAACAGGCTTAGGTATGGCTACAAACACAGCTCCAAGCTTCCCACATACTCCCATCACTATCATCATTAAACCAGCTATGTTAAATACTCTCCTACTCGCAATCTAAATCAGAAACCCAATTTAAAAAAAACATCAACTTTTTATTTTTGAAAACTTGCAAACTTCTTCTAGCATAATACTATAAAAAAAAATCATTGGCCATCTCCCCACATCCCAGACGGCTAGATTATATGTTTCGTTTTGGATGTAAGAAATGTAAAAGATAAAGAAACTAAAGAGCGTTTATGAATAAGCTCACAAACCCTTCCTTCTGTGGAGATTTAATATTACAATCAGACGTGCGAGTTATCAAGTATAAGTAAGAATGCAAATGCAAGTTTTATGGGCAGTTTTAAGGAGACAAAAAGCAAGAACTACTAATTGTTTTGCGCTTTGAACGGAGATAGACCGATGTAAGGATTATGTTCAGAAAGTCTTTGCTGACATGATGACGGTTTTAACATTGTTACACTTCCCATATTCCATATACAGTCATATATACAACATGGAATGGCAGAAATAATAATCTACTCAATTAAGAAACCCCAAAGATTAAGTAGGCCTACCTTAGTAATACCGATCATGCCGATCATATTACTGTATGAGGTAGTTGCGTGCCCGGCCCCCATTGCTCCCGAGATGAGACTACCCAAGCCTTCAACCAGTATGCCTCTGTTGATTGCGTGGGCTGGCGGGATAGGTACACGACTTGGTCCTGTTGTCTGAACATAATCTCCGATAGATTCCAAGATGCTTGACAGCACTGCCACAATCATAACCGCGGCATATGATACCTTAAAAGACGGAGCACCATACTGACCTAAAATCGAACAATTTGTTATGTCCTCTGATTGATTATCAAAATATTACCCAAAATACCATGTACGATTGGCATTTGATTTGAAAGTTTAGTATTTTATCAAATCGCTGCAATATGCTAATACTGTGTTTTATCGCTTACATTTTGTTTGAGATAAATGATAACAACAATCAGAAATATAGACTTGCGATGGTGTAAACCATGTGTATCTGGTGTACCTGGATAGGGGATCGAGACTATAGGCGCGTCTTTGATTGCATCAACACCGAAATCTGTTCTCGCCTGATATCCTATGTCACTTGGGTCATCCGTGAATACCCCACATTCAGTTAATATGAACGAGGCGAGCCAGCCAACTATTACCGATAGTATAACCTATGAAAAACAATTCAAATGCTTATATATATATATATATCATTGGTGTACGTTCCTCTGTCGGTGCGTTCGTTTTACTTTCAAATAAAACATGATAGGACAAGAGGTTGCTTTGGAATGAAGCTACAGTATGCCCTCCTTCAGATGGTGCCTTCATAGTCTTTACTTTATTTCTTAAGTTGTTATATTAGCTTTTAAAAAATCGAATTTTGGTACAAATATGATGTATGCTTGTACATGTAGTGCCATGTGATGAAGATATATATTTAAGATATATATTTTCCGGCAGTGTAAAATGTAGTTGCGTTTGTTCATAGTCTGCAAGTCAAGGCAATAGTATACAAGTGATGCCAATGTCTACATTTTCTATCCAGATGTTAAATAAAACCCTGATAGTCGTATAGTTATCAATTGTAGTAAAAGCTACCCATGGACCAAGACAATGTATAGGAACGACCTTGGCCAGTGTCTTCAAGGGACGACTACATTAACTTACCTAGACGATTGTTTATCATACTCTAACCTATATTCCCAAGGCAAGGATCAAATTGCATAAGACCAGACTTGCACATTTTCACCCTTGCCTCAACTGCATGTAGCAAGGAAAGCGTGGCAAATATTTAATTACACACTTATAGAAGCGAAGCAAGCACCCAAAGAACAAACAACACAGTCAGTCAACGTGCCTGCGATGATGGCTTAGCTTGTACGTCCATATCTACTAGTCAGCCTGTGGATTAACCGCCTCGTACTTTTCCAATGAAAGCCCTAAAGATCTCCGCCCATTGGCTGTTAGGCCACCATATACGCCTATACGGCTTTACCAATCTATCAGCCAAGGAAAGTGGCACAGATAAAAATCACCCGAAATTGCATTTTACCCTGGCAATTATTGCTACTTATTTGAGCTCTCCTTCAAGACTGCATTTATTACCTTGGCTGGTTGTTTGTTTATTTGTTGTACATCTATATTTTTATTTTTCGTATTTATTATTGTTTTAAGTTGACACAATTTCTTGCGTCAATCTTTCTTTAAAAATACTTTCAACACTTACTGGAAAGAGTTCAAAAATAGGAAATGGACGAAACTGGAATCCATCTTTTTTGCTCCACGTTGGCATGGGAACCATCCATTTGTTGATGTACTGTGAGAAGATGATGATGATAACAATGTTTCTGTTGATGAGAATGTACTACAAGAATCAACACTTCTCGGATAGTTTAAAATAGCTGTTATCAAAGTTAAATAGCACGATTTTCGGCGGTTAGTAAACCCGGTTATTAATATTTTTCAGCAGCATGTGTACTACATATATGTGAGGGCTTTTTCTAGATAATGAAATAGCGTTCGTGACAAGGCGGTAATTAGCCATGTTCCACACTATACGTTTATTACAACCAGATATGTTCATCACTCAGCCATGACCTAAAAACCTTTCTTATCCCAAGAATTACGTGGGCGAGTATTGTTGCGCGTGACAGTAAATAACTGCACATTTATGAAACCATTACTGTTATTTCAAGTCACGTACTAAAGTGAAATGCAGGAAATTGAACTTAAAACGAGAAAAAATGTTGTAAAAACCTACAAGGATCAAACATTCACACGTTTTATTTTTCAGTTTTGTGAAAGAGGAGAGGGGAGCTTGTAGGAGGGAGAAGGGGTGTTTTGTTGATGGGGGGGGGTATGCATTTTTTAGCTGGCAATGTTATTTTTTAGATATGTAGACGTTTTGTATGTTTTGTAATTTCGAGATTGAAAAGACAATTCTTGAAACTGTCCGAAGAACATTCCACTACGGCTCTCTAATTAACACAAAACTGTATATGTATTTTAAAAGATCAATTATATGCTCTCACACACACAACTGTTACCTTTTACATAATATTGTTAGTTAGATTGGGGATGAACGCCATATTTAACGTTATTTCAACCTTTAACTTACAGACAGGACATCCCCCAATGAATCTCAGCCACCGTGGTGACCAAGCTCTGTATAGATATACCAAGTAGTAGAATAAGGCATGTGATAGAGATTGGTCCCATCAGTCTAAGTACCAATCCACCAAGACCAAGGCATCCTATCAGGATCTGTACTATAGAAGCCACCATCAGAGATCCTTGTACCTAAAACAATCAGTGATGCCTAAAAACTCGCATGTATAGGATTTAGATATCTAGTCGGTCGCACTGGCCGCTTTTTAAGTTTTAATAAACATCGAATTTAAACTATTAACATTCATTTGAGCTCAGCAAATATATAGCATAGGGATTGCTACAAGGAAAGGATTCAATATCTTGAAATCTCACTAGCTTTCTTAACTTTACCCTAGATCTACATTCTGGGTTGCCTTACCTTGTTCCATTGTGCCATCCATGGCTGCTTATGCTCAGATAGCGTAGTCTCATTTCCAACAAATGATGAGTTCATATCTGATATATACAGACAAAAAAATCACCATGTCAATACCTTCATTAACACAATAAATTCAAACTAAATTGTGACAAGGAATAGTTTCGAATCGACAATCTAATGGGTGTAAACCACAGGGGAGAGGGGGGTGTTGGTGTTGAATGTTGTGTTTTTCTTTTCTTTTTTTCTTGGCTTATTTTTTATTTTACTTATTTATTTTATTTTTGCACAAAAACACATTTTAACATTTCAAGGGCATATAATAGATAAGATTGAGAGAAAGGTTTAAGCCTATGCTTGCATGAGGTAAACATTTTGATACGGCATAAGCATGTTTATTATATGGATAATTTATGCAGCACACGTACCCTATGATAACAGACAAGTTTTAACTAAGCCGATATCGTTTTCAAGGATTGATTGATTGGTGTTTAACGCCACATTCAGCGGCTTGAACATGTTGTCAAAACGGTTTTATCTAACGATCTTTATTTAAAGACAAATTTCAATCAGACTACACCCTTAGCACTAAACATCCAAAATAGAAACAAATGGACTGAAAAGCAATAAATCCAATTTTTTTTTTTCTTTTTTTTATATTTCATTGTGTATTTAAAAATTATGTCAGATATATAGCTATTTACAATTATTTATAATATCAATGTCGAGTTTTTCGTTTTGGCGAGCCACCAGCACTAAGTTTTCTGTTGGCTTTTAACCGAGGGTGTTTGCCGAGGGTGTGGGTGAGCTTTAAAGTGAGGTGACCTGATGCTCCATCCCCTCCAAGGCATCAAAGCGGTTTGCCAGAGCAACCGGCTGTGGCTCAAGGGTCTTGCTTGTTGATGGTTTTGGAGAGAGGGGTTCAACCCTCTCGATGTTAATTACATTGATTGGCTGTTCAAACTGAAACGTTTGAACAGCATCCTTTGTGGCCTTGGAAGGGCGAACCTCTGGGCCAGATGGTTTTGTAGTTTTTGTTTGATTGCCTGATTTATTATTTTGTTTCTTTTGCTTTTTGTAACCGTTTGCGTTGATATAGCTGTGCTTGTTTGTTTGGTGTTAAATTTAACAGCAGAATGGCTATCATCACCAGTTTGCCACGTAAAGAAACTCTGTGTGACCTGTGAGGTGTAACGGTTACAGGTAACTAAAAAATTGTCTTCGATTTAAGTAAATTCATTGTCTGTTGCTGTCTGGTACAGTCCACCAGAATGTCACCAGACAACATTTTTGTAATGTTTTTCAGATTTCCTGTTGTAGCTATGAAAGTTTTATTCAAAGCAAAAGGCGATATGTTGGGTACAGACTTATTTTCATCTTCATCTTTCATCTACTGATTACTAAACAATTTTCGTTCACTTTCTCAATAGAATTTATTTCAACAACTTTTTCGCTTTTTCCAGAATGAAATGGGTTGGGAGGGGATGCCATCATATAAAGGTGTATAAAGTTTCACCGCCCATGTCCCCCACCCTCCACGGAGTGTCAACAAGGGCGAGACCCAATAGCAGACTTGCCTTAACTAGAACAAATTTATGAGTGGAATTGTTTTTTTTTCAGGGAGAATTATCTTACCATTTTGTGAATTTTTGTGTTACATCATAGCATATAATATTAATCTCTGTGTGTATGGTGATGGCCTATAGTGTGTTTAACATAATATGTGTACAAAATACTCCAGAATACACCGGGTAGGCACGTCTGCAACAGTGCCAAACAATGCTGTTTTAGTTTAAATTCTAAAATAGGACCATGAAACACAGGAAAAATCTGTTCATGCTGGGGTAACAAATGTGAATTTATCATGAAGCGGCATGTCCGTAATGTATGACATAATGTTAATTCTTTGTTCTAGGTTGGGGTTAATTCTAAACCACCCCTAAAAGTCTTACCGTAAACTGGCCCTAACCACGGAGCAATATCTCTTTAGAGCTGTATGCCCTAACCATAACCCTGGCACTAAAATTGTCACATGGATTAGTTGATTTGAATCGGTTAATTTTCACCACGGTACCACGGGTCGACCCCAGAGTGTCTGCTCCTTTTCTCTTCTATATACATACATGAAATCTACATATGGCAGCGAGTCCCTGTGGTATTACCTACCGGTTCCCAAAGATCCCATACATCCCCAGGCTGGATCACTGGCAGCGTTCACATAAGGGATGGTGAACAGAATAGAAGGTCCTTGAAACACGGGTAATCTGAAGAAAAAACATAGTGGCATTAAACTGCTAACAAAGATTAGAAGGTCCTTGAACAGGGGGTCATCTGGAAGCGTTATAACGATTAGAAAGAATAGCATAGAGTTACCAAATGTGGCCTTATTACTTAAGAGTAGAAAATCCTCGAAGCACGGATAAACGAAAAATAACGGAATGTGTCAGTTAGACTAAGAAAGAAAAAAAAATCATCGAAGCTCGAAAAATCAGGAAATTAACAGCTATATTTCCAATTATGAAAACAGGTAAACCGTTTTTTAACAATGTCTTTCAGAAATAGTTAAACATTTATTGTCAGTTTGTAAGTCAGTTTGACTGCAGTTTTAAGACGTACTTATCGTTATGTTCTGCTAATGTACCATGACAATCCGACGGTGACAGGAAACCACCGACATCTTCACTGGCGTTAATTTTTCTAATATCGTTCAAAATTTAGCACGTAACTTCGAATATTTTGTTAAATTGGAAAATAACACAACGAGTGACATCAGTAGTCATTACCTGACTCCCCATGATGCTTGCAATATAGTGCATATGCCAGACATAACACAGGTTGTTGTGTAAAGAGCGGCCGCGAATTGCTGATCTGCACAGATGAATTGGGTGACTATCACAGCCATATTAACACACGAGAAGATATTTGCCATGGCAATCTGAAACATTAAATAACATTAAGCTATTGGTTACTTTTCATACAAAGTATCGCATGATATAAGCCATATTTCCTTACTTAGAATAGAAGCATTACAAAAACAGGAAACAAATCCCATACCGCAATAACAATTATATAGTTGATATCAGATAACTGCAATATTGTAATTAGAAA
>JAVFBW010188365.1:0-10397 GCA_034783835.1 Mopalia ciliata
TATTTTGCGCACTGCACTGTTTGACTATGTTGTGTCATGTTTTGCGCACTGCACTGTTTGACTATGTTGTGTCATGTTTTGCGCACTGCATTGTTTGACTATGTTGTTTAATGTTTTGTGCATGTCAATGCTTGACAGTCTTTTCAGCAGATAAGTTTTGAAAGCGTTGCTCAAATATACCGCGTTATGGTGTTTCTTTGATTGTCAAGGGATCGTTCACTTCCCACATGTTTTTTAACTGTGGTTTATTGTTGATTTGAGCGGTACTGTACTTATTTTGCGATGGATTATTCCGCTCTGGGTTTTCATCTCTCTGATATCATGACGAAAACCAGGAGGAAATATTAAAAACATAAGTGTGAAGGCCGGAGTGATGTCGTTTACCTGGGGGATTCAAACATATATTAAACGTTCCCTAGATGGAATCAATCAATCACCCAATCAATCAATCACCCGACATACCAGGCCAACATGAGGCTTCCGATAAACGGTTCGCTTAGGCAAGAGAACGTGGTATTTTGTATGCCCAGGTACAGTACTAACTAATTGTCATTATATGGTATAGTTTAATGTGAGCAGTCGACCCTCACAGAAATCTTATTATAAGTTTCGAAAAGTAATAATAGAAGCACTTACTACACTAGATAAAATAGTGTTGCATTTTGTGAATGTTCACGTATTCGAAGTCTTTTCATCAGGTCCGGAAGCGTAATGACTCGATCTTTTAGCTTCTCGACCATAAAAAACTAAAATGTCGTTCTATCTTCTGTTATAAATTGCATGGTATTACAGCGTGGGCGTCAGTCGTGTTCAGCCGAATATGATACCTGTCACTTATTCATAGAAGCGTCAGTATTTAACGCGAAAGGGAAAACTTTCACAAGCTAATAACTGTTACACAGATTTGTGTGTCAATGATGTTTTAAAAATAGATCCTGTAGCCTCATGAACTATTTTAGAGTGTGGTACTTATTTTTTCAATATTTGAATTCAAACAAAATCTTAACAATTTATCTTATGAAATGTTCATAGAGTACAGAACGAAAAATTATCACCAAACATTTGCTGTATCAAACTGCATTGCCCCGCACCCCCCTTTAATTGCCCCCCCCCCCCCTCCTTTAAAATGATACGCAAAGTCGCGGAGCGTAACAAAATCGGATAGCACAGTTTTTCTGTTAGCCAGAGATCCGACTTCGAATTAAGGGAGTAAAATGTGTTTTTTTTTTCTACAATATATAGATATATATACATGTGCACAAATTTATGGGTCTAACGCCAATACACACATGGCATGAAATGGGAGAAGGTGCAATCAAGTGCACGGATCAAGGTTGGCGTTCTAAAAACGGGTCGGGAAAGAGGGTTATATTTTAAACACATGTTAACTGCTTAGTTTAGTACACCGTAATTGCTTGGTCATGTTCACTAGAACATGATAATGCCTGATGTTCTTTGATACACAAAAAGCTAACGGGATTTCTTATGTTCCTTTTACTGTAGATCTAGCTAATTATTAGGTTAGTTGCAGCAAAAAAAAAACAAAAAACCTGTAAAAGAAAATGAAAGCAGACAAGCTGAGATTCAAGGCACAGTTAAACCAGATGGGATGTGGTCCCGAAATATACTACCTACATGTTCTGTAAAGTGCTTCCTGGAATTATTTTCATTCCTCATGTAAATGACAGATTGCCCAAAACACACAAATATATACGGCTGGAATATTTATAAGAAAACAATCATTCAAATATACATTCAGTGTATTTCTAACCTTTTACTAAAATACTACTTCTAAACTGAAACAAGTCGTTACGATTTAGTTGGTGTGTATTTGAAAGATAGACGAAGCTATTTATATGTTGCGTGTTGCCGTGTTCAAGTTTCCTTTATCTTAAAAAGGCAGAGAAAAAACACGAGGACGTTATCCGAGAGTAGATTTAGTCCGGAGATAATGTTAATTTCGTGAGACATTTTTAAACCTGATATCACCAGATGAAATTACTCGCAACCATCTTAATAATAATTAATAACAATAAAAAGCGGAATATTTTTTCCATTTTAACATGTTGAATTAAATAGGATATATTCAAGTTCTTATACAGACAGCCTTGGTCATTGACACTGTTTTGTGTGTATGCAATAACGTGGAAATAATAATACAAAGTTTAATGATTTAAATGAATCACCTGATACAATTTTGCCAACATAAAATCCTTATTTGTTAAACTAATGGGTTTACCCGTAACACCGAACGGAATAATTTGTTCCACAATTAACGCACTGTTCACAGTCACGAAAAAGGTCACGAAAAAAGCATGCAGCTTTGCATTATGTACAAAAATCATAATTTCATTGTTTAATCATCTGAACATATTCCATGGTTGTTAATATGCGGTGGTTAATACTGGTTTGAGACCACTGTAGGTAAGTTTTTGTACAATATGAAAAAGGTACAAATGATAGGACAGAAAAATGTAATTATATTTAGATGGACTGGTTCAAATATTTAATTGATATTCTTTGTCTAATATTGCCATTAAATAGCTCCTATTATAAGGTAGGTAGGGCATATGTAATGTATATTGTGCTATTAAATGAGATTTGTTTGTGGAAATAAAAATATAAAATATTTTAAAACAATTCACAACAATTGCCAATAATCCATAATTCAATGGGCAAAAACGGTTTATTCGATTATTTATGATTTTCTCAACTTTTTTGATTAAAGTGTCTCCTGCCCATAGAGAAACACCATCATGACATAAACAGGGGGTACTGACCGCCTCCGCTTTGATAATGCAAACATAACGATATATATCCCTCCTTCCAATGACAATATATAACGAAATTGGGGTGGCCACAACAGTCCTTGCGTAGGGGCCTTCATCCCGTCACAAAATAAGAAATACGGTGATAAAAGAAGCAAATTTTGCATACATAAAAAACACGAGATAAGTTGATGGCATAAGCTGCAGCCGTCGGTCATAATCCATATAAAGAAAGTAATTCATCAATTCTCAAAATAAGAAATACGGGAAAGGGAGTGGCAATATTCGATTTAATACTCTACGCACACGGTTAGGCTTAAGTAGATGGCCGTATCCGTCTCTCATAATCAATACATTATGAAGTCAGCTAATCAATTCAAAATAGCCTATAAGATACCAGATATACGAGTGGATGCATGATTTGTCTTTATCATGCTTACATATAATTAAACGAATTTACCAGGCTATTTTATTGTACCAAAGAACCGTGTTGGTCCTTTTAGAAGGAGTCCACCTCTCGGCGGATCTTCTTACTCCATAAGATAAGGAGAATGGAGTAAGGAGGGGGGCTCCTACGTCCTACCAGAGCTTTTAAAGGGTAACAAGGGTTTCTTGTTTTTATTTGTTGCCCGTTGAGCTGTATGGTGGTTTCGTTCACCCATTGAGCTTACACGGCATCCTATGCCGAGGCGTATTACCTAAATTACCGCGCTAAACCCCAACCAAACAGGCAATCAGAATGTAGACATAATAAAGGAAACCCATCACATAAATGCCCTATCAAGTCTAAAGCAGAGGTGAGCCCAGCCCTTACATCGCTATAATTATAATATGATAACACACTGAAACTTAAACAACAACAAACATGTGCTAGGGAAAATGACCTATCTGCATTATAAAACGAGTGCACAGTTATCAGTTTGTCCTAATGTGTTTCACAAACACAATACGCATCATCTTAACTTTTGACCCAAAGGACACCAGTAAAAAACAATTAGGTTTCGCACTGTTGAAAATGAAAATAAAGCAAGACACAACGCAATATACGTCAGTGGCTTGTCGTACTTGCAAGTATGTACGCAGTTTAGTGAATAACTGTTCTCGGGATAAACTTCTAACTTTTAACCTAGGAGTTTGCAACATGCAAATCGATTATGCACTGTAGACATGACAGAATTAACAAACGGCACTATTTAAATATCTGATTGAAGAATATGTAAACAAACAGATTGAAATATATTCAACGGTTGTGGAGATGGTGCGACGAACGGACGGTGGTATAACAATGGTATAAGAGGTTATATGTATACTCTTAAAAAAACGGTTCTTTGGGGATTTGTTGCAAAGAAGATTGTTTCTAGATGTAGCCATAAAGACAAAAACAGTTCTTAGATGGGGTTCCATCCATAGCAAAAAAAGAGTCCTTCCATAGCTTTGACTGAAGAACCACTTAAAGATTCCATTAGAGCCATTTATTTTTTCTTAGAGTGTATATTTGGAGATATGAATGAATTGATATCAACACGCGTTTGCAATAAACCCGGCGTATTCCTGAAGACAGAGTTGTTGCAACACCTATGAACATATGTATGCAGTATTGTACCACTTCCATATTATACTGGCGGTAGTATGTCTCCCACCCTATTCAACCTATCTATACTGGGCCCTGGGGGAACACGAATTCTCCACATTAAAATTAGTTACATGATCTAGAGCGACAAACACCAAGTAATCAGTCGCTCGACTAATCAGTTGATGCGTCAATCAACAAAACAATTTACTGAACAACCAATCAAAAAGTCAGTTATGTATTGTTACTTGACAGATTATCACATTTGAAGATAAATAAAATATGATATGATTTGACTGTTCATCTGTACTGAGACCATTGGCTGACTCGCACATCGGCCTGCATAATTAATGAAACACATAAAATCTGCCAACAAACTACCGCTAACCGGCGACAATCTTTACATCAAACACTGCCAGGAAGAAGCTCTTTACTCAGTGTCTTTTCCCTTTTTAACAAAACGTTTACTACCTACAACTGCTATTTTTGTTTTTGTAATTAGGATATGCTGGCTATGACAAGTTGTAGCATGACTGGATTCGTTGCCCTCCATTGTACAAACGCAGTCTCGATAATTGTAGCTTTATCATTTTATCTTGAGTAGTTAAAGCAATAGAGCCAATGATGGATTTTTTCCCCTTTGAAATTGAGATGATAGCGATTGACCTAGCAAGCATAAGACTTGTAGTTTATAGTATGCTCACGATGTGTTCCGCTCGGCCATCTCTGTAGAGCACAGTAATGAAGCTCATCTCCCCCATAACCATAATTTATCCTCCAATTTGGACGGGAGTGATTGTTGGCTAGACCCGAACGATGATCAATTAGGTGGAACTATGTAAACACACAGAGTGATATACAGTACAGACCATGGTAATAAATTATGTGCCCGCATTCCCCCAACCTCTCTCACATCCAGGCTGATACAACTTATACACTGTGTTAATAGGAAACCTTTCCAGAATACAACTCGATACCGTTATTTTGCCTTACATCACCCACGTGCCCAGTATAACTACCGCCAAATTGGACAGGACGAAAGAACTGAAACAACTGTGTACAAACGCTGTTATTCGGAATATATTTCATACACCTTTAATATACACACAACCCAGTGTTATAACCAAGTGTTTGCGCTTTACACTGCGCAGTATCAATGCCGAATGAAACCATCCTTTATAATAACCTGGCACCGAAAAACAAAGTATTCGAACCTATCGGCTTGGGGTTGCCCATCAGATATAGCTTGTTTTTTTGATTTTGGGTTTACGCTGTAAGCCATACCATTTCACTGACTGACTAGAAACGTCCACAAGAATCCAAACACACACTCGGCTTTGTTAGGAGAACTAAATCACTCAAGCATTCAGGCCACCAAAGATTATATAAATATAGTGGAATAACATTTTATTATATATTATATTTTACTTAATGAAATATATATAAAACAGCTGTAAAACAAACTAACACAGTTTTGGAAAAGTTCTTTTAACTGATATGTTTTTGTTTTTTTTATTTTGTTTTTTTTTTTTTTTATTTTTTTTTTGTTTTTTTTTTTTTTGTTTTTTTTGTTTTTTTTTTTGTTGGTCTTTCTAAGTTATTTAATCTATATTTGTGAGTGTCTGTGTGTGTGTATGTGTGAAAGGAGGGCCTCGGGGAAGATCAACAAACTGTTGACCGAGTTTTATCAACCCTCAGAAAATAAAGTTTTATTATTATTATTATTATTATTACAGGCTATCCTTTGATTGTTTGTTTGTTTGATAAATGTTTAAGGTCGTACTCAAGGGTATTTCACTTATATGACGACAGTTTGTTCATTTCACACTGTGCAGATCCTTATTACATGTGACTCGCTTATATACCTTATAGTGGACAGGCGGACTCGTTCCAGTGAACAGTAAATTGAAGCAGATTTGGTTGAGGAAGTGCACTCGCTACCAGTAAGCACCGGCCGAGGGCCCGGCTATCCTTTGAAGCCAATACCTTACTGAGCAGTGTCTAAATGAATTTGTTAGTTTGATTGGGAATTAACACCGTACTAAAGGTCACTTCATTCACATTATGTCATGAAAGGCCAAATGGGTCAACAAAACAAAGACCGGACACCACAAACAGAACGGCTTCATGTTGCCGTTTAGCTCTGAAAACCACCATGACATCTGACAGCTCCCTTCCAACCTGTCATAGTCTTTAAAAAAACCTTTTAAAAAAATAAACTTTTTAAAATGGTACACAAGATAGTATTGGTACTCTTCCAACAAACTCTGAGAGCAATAGGGCATCAGGAAGCCCCCTCTAGCGACCCAGGTGAACTGTGCTGAATAGTAAAGGATACACCAGATGAGTACAGGCATTCATGGCCAACGCTCTTGTCTCATTCGTGATATTTGCTGTGCTCTCAACTCTAATGTAGCTCTGAAAGAATAGATTAATATACAAATATGTACCTGAAATAAAATGCAGCCAGTCAATATTAAAATTGAATGTTCATTATGTTCTGCTTATAATGAACTAGTATTTCTTAAATTTAAGAAAAATTTTAACAAATTTCAACCGTATATTTTCCACTGGTTATAAATTACAATGGAAATTTAGTAATTTTAATTATGAAAATTTACCATATAATGTATCATTCTGTGTCACAAAACGTATTTACAGTTACTATAGTTTGTTTGTTTGTTCGATTGGGGTTTTATGTTGTACTCAAGGGTATTTCACTTATATGACGACGGATTGTCCACTTCATACTACACCTAGCCTTATTACGTTGGTAAACCAGGAGGAAAAACTTGTAAAAGCCACCCCTGCGATTGCTGGAACCACAACATATATGTAACTCACTCATATACCTGATGGTCGACAGGCGGACTCGATCCGGTGAATGGTACATCAAAGCAGGTTCAGTTTAGTAAGTGCACATGCTACCACTATAAGCTAGTAGCGAAGGTCCTATGTTGTCATGACAATCGACAGCAACTTATATTTACATAGCTTGCTTTGTGGAACAATACCCTGAACAGATCATATGCATTGTTAAGAGAAACGTTGGTGATGATGGGATACACTGAACTCATTCAGTGTACAGATGTTGTTGTTGTAGCCATACCTGTACATGAGTCAGCAAGTCTCCTCTATTAGTAAAATTATAGGGTGTTTGAAGATGGTCGGGATGGAGGGACTTGGCAATTAATTCTATGGTACGAATCAGGTTCTGCTTCACACTGTAATCCTGTTAACAGAGAAATACATAACAATTCACAAAATTCTCACGTCTCTTACACGTACATTTGTAGCTTTTATCATAAAAGACACTTCCATCGGTCTTTTGGACTGGATGTCTTCCTTTTGGACTGGTAAAAAGTTCATATTTTACATGAAGAAAGGCTATTTGGACTGGCAAAATAAATTTATAGACTGGCAGGAAAATCATGTGACCATGCGTGCGACCCATGGTCACATATAAATCCTAGAGAAATAGAAAATTTTTTTTTAAAAATATATATATATTTTTTTTAATTGGTTTTTATTAAACCCACTCCAGTATCAATGTCAAACCAAAAAAAGTTGAATTAATCCCATAATAGTTAAACCTATAGTAGGCCTACATGACGTTTAAGATGTTTTTCGAACCATATTTGTCGTAATATGGTTCTTGTGAGAAATTTTTAACCTAAAAATAATTGGTCGTGAGAAATTTTAGATTTTGTAAATGAGTGCTTACATCATAGTACAGTAGGATAAGTAGGCCAGAACCCTGTCATGGTCTCAAACTCTTATTATATCATTAATACTGTTAATTTTTAACAGTGAGTAGGGTGTTTAAATTGCCATAACATTACAACTATAAAATTGCCATAACATTACAACTATAAAATTGCTATAATATTGCAACCATAAAATTTGCCATAAAAGTACAACTATAAAATTGCCATAACAGTGCAACATAAAATTTTCCATAATAGTACAACCATAAAATTTGCCATAATAGTACAACCATAAAATTTGCCATAACAGTACAACCATAAACTCTGCCATAATAGTGCAACCATAAAATTTGCAATAACAGTACAATTATAAAATTGCCATAACAGTACAACTATAAAATTTGCCATAACAGTACAACTATTAAATTTGCCATAACAGTACAACTTTAAAATTGCCATAACAGTACAAACATAAAATTGCCATAACAGTACAACTATAAAATTGCCATAACAGTACAACTATAAAATTTGCCATAACAGTACAACCATAAAATTGCCATAATAGTGCAACCATAACATTGCCATAATAGTGCAACCATTAAATTGCTATAATAGTACTATCCGACATAAAGTGTTAAGTGCTTTGGTATATTGGAAAAGTAATCTTCCTCCAGTGCTAAGTAAAGATAAGACAGAATTGCTGTGTTCCAAAACATTACCCGTAGCCATACAAACCAGGTTGAATTAAAAAAAGAAAGAAAATGTTTGGCTAGCTGTTTGTTTGATTGGCCTTCAACATCACACTAAATGGTATTTCACTTAACGACAGACTGTTCATTTTACACTGTCCCTTGCTTTAATAAGGTAAAACACCAGCGATGAAAGTTGCAATTGCCGGAGCTCATATACCGGATGGTTTGTTTGTTTGATTGGGGTTAAATGTTGTACTCAAGGGTATTTCACTTATATGACGCAGATTTTCCACTTCACACTGTTTCTTGTAACAACCACCCACCCTAGGATTGCCGGAGCCACATCTTGTGACTCATTCATATACTTGATGGTCGACAGACGGACAGTGAGCGTTAGATTGGAGTAGGATTAGGCAGCGCACTTAGCCTGATGGTAATTGAACCCATTGCCAGTAAAACAAAGTAGGATGGCTGGGGACATTCGGCTAATTAGGACGTTACGCCATACTCATCCTAAGTCATGCAATCGTAAATAGGTGAAGGCTTGTTTGTTTGTTTGATTGAGGTATAACTTCGTACTCAGGGGTATTTCACTTATATGACGACGTGCCAGCCCACTTAATGGGTGACGGAAACCACCCTCGACACCACTGGCCACAAAACAATGACAGGACGGGACAAATACAGGATGACAACAACAGGACGTAGTTGTTATACAGACATCACAAACACATCAGCTTCCGGTTCCCCTTTAGCTCTAAGAGTGCAAGGGCAACAGGAAGCTCCCTCCATCCATCAACCAAATAGGTGAAGGAATTCAAATAAGACATCCATGGCAATAAAGATAAGACAGGGCAATGATAAGACTAAAGCCAATGACATCGCAACAGGTCAGCTTTGGGTTGACATGGCAACAGGATCATTTGCAACAGAGACACAACAAATTTCAAATAATTACTGCTGGTTTGACTTGTTTTGTACCATGTATTTCATCAATATTAGATATTTTGTTTAATAAATATGGATGGTCAATTCTCACCAAGTTTAAGCCATCCTTGTTATAGAAGTAACTGAAGTCGTTCCACAAGCTTATAGTGTAGTTGAAAATAATCATTTGCATTATTTTAGGATAACAGTTTTAAATTTGAACAGCTTTTAGATAGACAAGATAATTTAGTTTTTGACGATAGATACTTGCTATAATCATACTAAAATTTGGTATATTCTTAACTTAATAAACATAACAGTGAGAAAGTATAATGAGACCATAAGCCATATAAGAAATTGAGATTGAAATTGAGATT
Organism: Mopalia ciliata; assembly: GCA_034783835.1. Taxonomy (NCBI): domain Eukaryota; kingdom Metazoa; phylum Mollusca; class Polyplacophora; order Chitonida; family Mopaliidae; genus Mopalia; species Mopalia ciliata. Next base: position 10,042 of record JAVFBW010188365.1, read on the forward strand.
TATAAGTGTATTATACAGTTACCTTAATAGAGCCCGGCTGATTTATGTAAGGGAAACATTTAAAATCAAATGGTTAATTTACAAACTTTAAAATCATGATAAGACATCAGCATTACTCATCTTGAATACAACAACAACAACTCTTTAGGACAAATACTAAAACTGCAGTCAACAAAATTATGCATCCATCGTTTCAGCCGAGACCCCTGTTATTAAGGGCGGTTTGTTTGAAGAGTAGCAATGCTGTCTTTACTTAGCACTGAAGAAAACGGGAAAACTTTCCAACACTATAGAAATGCTTCATATCTTGGTCATTGCTAGTGTCAATTATTGTTTGAATACACCACTGTAGTATA
>JAVFBW010188376.1:0-10396 GCA_034783835.1 Mopalia ciliata
GTAGAGAAATACTAATCCTAGATCCAGGATACTGTTCCCTTCAAGTTATATACTTTATTCTGACTATAGTAGTCTATATAGTGACTTCAAAGTTTCCCCCTTGAAACCACTGGCAATGAAGACAAGACTGGACAAATACATGGCAATCACAGGGCACAATACAAATATGTCACAAAAAGATCAGCTTTCTGTTCCCTTTAAACTCTGAAAACACCAGGGCAAAAGGAAGCTCCTCCAGCAACCCGCTTTTTCTGACTATAACAGAGTTGTAACAATATTGAATCCAGTACACTTTTCCCATAATTGCCTTGTGGCGAATGACACTTTACTTATATAACTGTAAGTAATTGTAAACTGTACAATTTTACCACTGGGTGTGACTCTCAGGTTGGCTATATCAGAGGGTTGGTAGACATAACTCAGTATTAGAGGAGACTACACACTGACTGATTCTAAAACCCTGTCACATTTTATATTGATACTCGTTACTGTTTATTTTCTTTATGGACAAGCCAAATGCAAATGTGACAATTGTTATCTTTCACATCAACATTCCAATATAATTGAACCCGATATGTAACATTAATAGATAATAAATCCTTTATTTAGATGACATTGCATTGATGATCATGGCGTGTTGTAGCACAAAATGAAATCAGTAACATATCAGGTAGACATACACCAGAATTTAAATGCGAAATGTGATGTTAATTACATTTTAGGTGTAATTATTCACAAATACAAAATACAATAGACAAATCTTACTAGTACATAAATAGTTTTTATTTTTGAATAAAAGTCAACACCATCCTTTACTATTTCTTGTAGTAAGATAACAGAGTAAACTAGAATTTCCAAACAGCATTCATGTTAATATTTACAAGTTCAACATGTTATTCAGTTTGTCAGGTATAATTAAGTTAAACTTTCTGCTTTCTGTTAGTATAAATCTGACATAAAAGAATATTTCTTTACATATTCAAAGTCGAGTGTTTGGCCTTCTTATTTATCAAAGCCCTTTGACAGTGAGCAGTTGCCAAATGAGACTGGGTTTGTTCTCAGTCTGATGCTTGTTAACCCTATTAGCCTAAGCTAATAGTCATTGCTTCCCCCACTTTTGTGGTCCTTCAGATCTATCTTCTTTTGGGGTTCAATTGTTAATAGGGAGTATTTAACTTCTTACATATACAGGTCTACTTGGCTATTTTCTCTCAAGCGTACGAGACTGTCAGATTAGTTATAGAAAACAGCCGAGCATAAACCTGACTAAGTGAGACACAATGGTTAAGGGCAGTCTGCGCAAGAATAAAACTCTGGGGCTGATAAGTCAGTCAGGGAGACAGTTCACAGACACCCTGTAACATTTTTCTAAAAGCAATCACACTAGCACAGGGATGTAAATCAACTAAAATCGAAAAATCATCTTATGTTAATAAACCCTAATCTTGAGTTGTGTTATGGGTAACCTACAGATATCTCGAGAGAAGGTAATGACCATAAATATGGTGTATATATATATATACACGAATATCTCAACTGGCTAAACTATACATGTGTACAAACAAATGTATGTAGATGTTTGACCCAAGTGTCATATATACATAACGAGTACTCAAATAGTATTCAAATATCACAAAACAGGTACTGGGTTACAAAAATCTGTACCTGTTTCAGCACTTATATATAATAAGCCCAAACTTATATGTTGTCATCTTCAGTCAGATTTACTGTAAATGGCAGTGTGCCACAAAAACATCAACTAAAGGACACTAAATCTTCTTATTGCAGTGTAAATCCTTAGATTGTAATTGGCTGCACAAACTTATAACAATGAATCATAATTTCAAATCTTGGGGTTCAGAGTTGTTTCATTCTTATCTATAGAGTAAATAATTAAAACAATTTACAGTCATACTGACACACATGGACATGACAATACGCTTAGGTCTATTTTGGTCAATGGGTAAAATTGTTGTGAACATTTTAAATTTTTTTTTACCCCAGAGTCAATTTTGTAACTTAAGTATATTGGACTTCTCATGACATATGTTTTCTGTCATTAAACCTGTGATTATTATTCAACTAACATTCATGACAATCATTATAAAATAAGTGTCATTTAATAAATTAACCAAAAAATTCTTGTAAAATGATTTTGCTGAGTAGTTATTAAACAATAGTCAATGTGAGATAAAAAGCCTGATTTAACATAATAATTTCATCATATTTACGCCAGCTTCATGTTGCAATGTTATACACTCTTATGCAGTAAAAACGAATCTATGTTGGATAGAAGGAGTCTGTCTGAGTTCCCCGATTCCTCCCCCCAAAATTAACAGTTTATCATCCTATCTCATACAAATTCTTTTATACACAATTTCTTCTTTAAGGGGCCCATACACGTTCAATAAAACCATCAATATTATTGACTCAATATTATTGACTCAATATATTGACTCAATATATTGACATCAATACTAATGACAGAAAATGCCCACACACGATTCAATATTTTCGCCAATAATGCTATCATTTCTTTGGTGATTCTTTCAAATAGACACTGCCGTTACTGTTTTCAAAGAGGGTGAGAGAATGAAATTCTGAAAATATTGACCGAATATAGTGACAGATTCTACACACACGGTCAATATTGTGTTTCAATATATTGACGCTCCATCAATATATTGATGAATCGTCAATAAAAATCAAACTGGTTTTGATCCGTCAATACATTGACTCAATGATGGTTATTGACAATATTGTTCATCAATATAGGCCACACACGTTCAATAATATTGACTCAATATATTGAGTCAATAATATTGATGGTTTAATTGAACGTGTATGGGCGCTCTGAATGTTCATCAAATGATTATCCACCCATTCTTTAAAAGTTTGTATAGCCCTGCCGCTCAATGTCTCTGAATTCTTGTTACTATATGGTATGACATAATTTTGTTATGAGGTTTCCTCCCGGTTTTCCACGGTAATAAGGCAAGTAATAGTGTAAAGTGGACAATCCGTCGTCATATCAGTGCAATACCTATAAGTAGGACTTAAACCCCAATCAAACAAACAAAGCCATTGCTTCAAGATATCGTTAGAACAAGACATCTTGGCATGATGTATAAAATGCGTGATGTGTGATGTTTGATACAGGTTGATTCATTTGTTGGTAAGTATCGCTATTACGGTATATTAACGGGTCGACATAGCCATATGTCGGAAACACGCAGGATTGTCAAATCCGTTTGTCTGATACATTCTTGACCTGGTAAGTCACCGTGTCTGATACCATCCTGGAGTAGCCTGACCCATGCAGTGTCATACATTCAGCTGGTGGTTTAGCTTTACATATATTAGACATCCAGGGCCTGGTATAGCCCGATGTTTATTAAATGCCCTAGTTTCCCTTTTCAAAACCATTATATTTCAGGAGCTTCTAGTACTTCAGGGAGCCAGTATTCAGCGGATGAGCTTTTCAGGGGAGCATTCACAGTAGCTGATTATTTACTGCGGGATGAAAACACACAAGTTAATGGGTTTGTTTCTATCACTGACTTTACCGGCATGAGCATAAGGCATAACAACTTCAAAGGAACAGGAAACATCAGGAAAAATGCTGCCATTTGGTCGGTTAGTTGTTTTGCTGTCCCATATGTTTAGTATTTGCAGCAATACTATTTAATAGTTGGAACAACCACTTTATCTCTGCACTATTTCCGGCACCTAGGTGCATATCCGCTTTCAAATCCCCCTATTCAAATATTCGGGTCGTCCTTTTTTTTTCTATTTAGATTTATAGTTAAATATCCTTAATTGTATACCCAAAAACCTGAATACGAACAGTGAATAGCCTTTTTATACATTTTTAAATAAAGAGAATTCTGGGAAAAGAAAAATAAGATATTAACTTCATTTCAGAAAGTTTATCCAATACGAGTAAAGGAAATACATCATTACAACATGGGTCAGGTTGGAGAATTTGCCTTTTCGCTGTCCAAACCCTTTTTACCTGAGAAAGTACATAAGCGGGTATGTATTACCTGGTTTTTACAACTGTAATTAATGCTGTACTTGTCTAGGTCTTTAGTTAAGACAGGCTATAGTTTGGTTTTCGGAGAACCGTTGTGGATTTAAAACCAAACTGTATAGTCTTCATTTATGCATGTCCTGCATATGCTATGTTTAAGCTTTTACTGAGCATTATAAGTTTCATTTTTGATATTTCTAATTGTAGTTTGGCAGTTTTCCTCTCCTTCACGACTTTTTTGGTTGTTTTAAAGATCCACAAAACATATATTTTTTTTTACATATACGGAATGTTAATATATAAGAACGAGTATTAACAGCTCCTGGATTGATATTCGATGTCAGTTAGGCAGACAAACAAGCATTTTTGAATCCATTCGCTCCCCCAATAATTTGGTAAAAAATTAATCAACAATATTAAAATATACTATTTGCTTGGTTTTCGCAGTTGTTGAAGTCTTAAAAAAATAATCGAAATATCACCGCTAAGGCAGTTTTTTCATGAACCCCCGTTTTCAACTGTATAAATTATTCAAAGGGATTTTAATGCTCGTCAAGTTTACTTCTCCAAAAGAGCCCCGATCACGTTCTCTTCCTTCAATCGGCCGCCATGTTTTTTATCCGCGAATATAGCAGCTGTAAAATGGAAATATTAACGAGAAAAACAAGTAAGTTTTGTTCAACATACTGTCTTCTTCACTTGCAAACGGGTATAGCATTCTCGTCAGATCTCGTGCACCGCGAGATAATTCGTGATTTCATCGGCAAATCAAGTATAAAGCTTTCTGTTACACATTGTAACCCCAACATAGACTAATACCCACAACAAAATCGTAGGACAAAAAATACAACTAAAAATAATTAAAACTCCCTCTTATAAGTATCTCTGTTATTTTGTAGGTATTCAACCACAGTACATTGGTCTCACTCTATAATTACATAGACAAATCCATGTTGCCCGAGGAGTATTTACCTGATGATTATGATGGGCCTAAAGCCGGATCTATCAAAGAACTTACAGGTGGGTTTTACACAAAATCTATTTGAATTCTCGAAATGCCAACTTCATTATAAAAAACTGACTAATCGATAAAGGTACGTTATTCGTTATGTTACCATTAATATGCTGGGTGCTTAATTTGAGTTGTTTTAAAGCCCACTATTTAAATTTTATTCAACACACACACTCACTGATTCGGTTCTGTGTATAGCGTACATTTGACCTCGATCGGGAAGTATGACAGTTAGACTATGAGACCAATGAAGAGATAATTAAGAACAAAGAAATTCAACTGTTAATCGAAACAATCAGTGTACCAGTATTTTTAAGCAAAGGACCTCACTCAGCATTACGTCATTTGTGCACTTGGTCTGATATAATCAGATGCTTTTATAGAAACTGATATTAACTCTTATCAAATAGCAACAGTATTTGATCAGTACACTAAACACTCCCAATCCTACATCCGCCAGTGGTTTGACACATAGGCAGTATAGCATAGGCACATATCAATGCCTTTAGGCTCTTTTTTATTTATAGCGTCTTTATTATTATGTTCGTGTAGTCTGGTTAGATTCTTTGATAATAGTTTTCCGAAAAATGAAGCCCATTAGCTCATTAAATTGTTGATCTACATGATTTCGGTTTTGTCCTCTTCGTCTGTCTCTTTTAACTTTTTTCATTTGTTAAAATACTAGTTTGAGACTGGCCAACATCTTACCTGAAGGAAATATATTACAGCTATATTGAATATAATTTCGCAGCCATTCGTTTATTTGTGTTTCAGCTATATCAACCTGATGCATTAAGCTGTGCATTTTCTTTCAAAGTTTGGTTTTGAAAATACCTTGTCTCACTTCCAGTATAAACATATCAGTGAGATGTTCTTAAAATAATAGAGGGCGTAATCCTTGCTACGCTCGTATAACCTGCGATCGGCTTACAGTAGGCCATGCTGACTGTACCCTATACGCTGGTTCACATAGCAAAGCTTTTCAGATAAGGGGCCTCCGAGTTAGGCTCTAGACACATCAAATTCTATTGGTTGATCTGGTCACATGTACATTCAGTCCTCTCCTCTTAACTTTGCTCCGCTATTTTGCAAATATGTATGCTCATGTGACCAGATCAACCAATATAATTTTGTGTAAGCCTAGAGCCTAGCTCTGCGGTCCTTTACCTGAAAAGCTTTGCTATATGAACCAGCGTACAGAGTACAGTCAGTACGGGCTACTGTAAGCCAATCCCTGGTTATACAGAGCGATCTTTGCGGACATTGTGTTGTTTGGTGGACAAAACATTTCATTTTACTACACTATTTTATTTCTGTTTCAGAAAATTTACTCAAAGAATTAACAAAACCTAAAACTCGGGACTATATAAAGATGTTGTCCAGTGAAAATTACGGAATCATCAAAGATAAACAGCCGACTTTGGCACAAGTCAATTCGCCATCATACAGAAAGTTATCAGAAAGTTAGCATAAAGGTTCAGGCATACAACTCAACAACAGCTACTGTATGCCAAATATACACCCACAGGTGTTGTTGTGCTGAATTTGGTCGTTGAGGACATTTCCAGATGGACAGGAAAACAATTTTGACGGGCAGCATTATACAACTTTGTAGAAGCATGCATGTATCATACTCAGCCAGTGTGTTTTATCCTTGGATTCATATAAATCAATCAACCAGACTGGTATAGCGACGTAGATTAATAAAAAAAGAAATGATTCCCGTCATGTTCTATATAAACTCCTGCTGGTACGTGTATAGATAGATCTTAATGTAGAGTTGTTATGCGTAATCTACATACAATTCGAGAGAAGGTAATGACAACTAGGGGACAACTAGGTACGATACGAGAATTCGGTATGGCAAAGGGAATTTTCAATTTTTGTAATTATAAATATTAATTAAACAAATAAATGCCTGCTAGGGAAAAGGAGAGTTACAAGCTGTCTGATTAAAAGTTAATTAAATGAGGAAATATTTGAGGTATTTTAGGTATAATTATAATTAGATCTTATAGATAGATTTAATTGGTAAATTATACTATTATCAACGCAGAAAGATCATTGGTAACGCCCATTTCAGGAATGGAATCAACAGTCTCATTGCTTCTCTCATAATTAAATCACATTTATGTACCTCGTTGTTGTGTTGTTATATTTAGTTTGTTATAGAGTGTGTTATCTGAATTGCAATTCGAACATCGGCCCATAGATACTCACATATACTCTGAATTGCTTTAAGTAAATGTGATGTAAATTTCTGATTTAATTGCTTGGTTCATATGCCTTACTACTGCAGTTAGGGTCATGTTGGACCCCTTGGGGTCAAAAGCAGCCAAATTTGATTAATCGCTTGAATTAAAGGTTAGGTATTCAAAATATGTTAGTTTAAAAAATTCGAAATTCGTATTCCAAACTGTGAAATTGGAGCTTATAATTTAGTTTTCCTATAATCGTATATACATGTCGCAAAACTTTATTTCCGGCACTTAAGTTTTAAGCAGACTACATTTTCCATGGCGTGTTTCTAGAAAACTATCTGCGTTAAAAACTTCAAATTTGTACCATTGCAAGGGGGACATTTCCATAAAGTAAACGATGCCTCATTGTTTAGAAGATCGGCCTTAATTTTTTAAAATGTTTTCTGAAAGTTGTATTTTACATATTTATAAGTAGATAGATTAGCTGACATAAAAATACACTGGGATAGTTTTAATTAATTTTTTTTTTAAATGAGGCACCGTTTACGGTCAACTATTTTATTGATTTTATCATTATTGCAATTCTGGACATAAACCATGACAAATACGGCTGTTTTTTCTCTTTTTATAAATAATAATTGAATTTTCACCACATTAACATTTATGCAATCCTGAGTATCCAAAAATATAAACATACATAGGGTACAGATTTATATTCTTCTGCATAAGAGACTAAATACAATCAGTGTTCTGAAAATCGACCAAGGGGTCCAGCAAGACCTTAAAGATGTTTTCCGTGTTACATTAAGTGTACTACCCAGTGTGATAGGGTTGCAATTACCGTTAAATACACAAAATTATTTATAATTTGGGAATATGTTCACGCCTTGCACAGCGTAGCTAAATTACCGCTAAATATTGCGTAAAATATTAATCAATCATTCAATACTTGTTCATTAAACTTGGTGACAGAAGGGTGGTTGTAATAAAGAACCCCCGAAGGCATCGGACGATGATCACTATTAACATGTAAGGTTTACAAGGACAAATATTGTGATTGCCACAGAGTAGTTTAGCATGAAAGACCGAAGTTCCAACCAAGTCAGAATGGAATTTTGCTAGGTTTACAAAGTTCGCAACAAAGCCGTGAAGACCAGTCACAACTCCAAATGGCGATTTTCATCACTTGGTTTACGGTTTTAGAAATAATGGTTCTTTGAGGATTCTTTTGAAAAGAGGATGGTTCTATATGGAACCATTACGAAAAACACAGTTCTTTGGTATAAGAAGAAAGGGAGAAATACTTAACCTTAAAGCGCTCCACCAAAGCGATGACTGACGAACCTTTCAGGTTTCCATTAGATGCATATTTTGCCTAAGAGTGTAAAGTGTAATAAAGGTAAACGTATAGCTTATACCAGTAACATATTGTTCAATATTAAATACGTTTTAGATACATCCTGGTCTTCATATTGACACTCGGACATCTGGGCCCACTTGCTCCAAATGTCATACAACAAGCAAATATCGTATAATATAGCAAATTCACGTTAAATAATAGGGCTAACAATATCGTACGAGATAGGATTATTCTACGACAGTTTTTGAAAATGGATCCAGGTCGTGGGCTCGAAATCTCATTGTGGTATACTAAGAACCAAATATACCCTGGATCGCGATATCTATGACAGTTTAGGTCAAAGTGTTCAATTACGTTGTGTATATGATTGGAGTTTAACGCGTACTTAAGGTTATTACGCTCACATCACCACATCTGAGCCCGATTGGTGAAGGAATCCACCATGGACGTCCCTGGCACACAGTCCGAATACAGAACATATGATACGGGACGTACAACAAAGACGTCACAAAGACACAATGAGATACGTTTGGCTATTTAGCCCGAGACTCCAATTGAGATAAACTATCTCGCCGATTTCTCATAATGCATTTTTCTTTCTTCTATCGCACAGCCTTCTTTTAGTGAAACAGTCTGAAGTTTGAGGCAACACATTAATTAAAAAATATATATTATCAAATAATAAAATTAATAACAAATGAAGAACAAGACCTCCAACCATGACTATTGTCACATGTATTTTGTATCATCTATAAAACGTGCATACATAATATTTAAAATAAAAATGCTTCTAGAGGAGTTAAATAAATTAGATTTTACCCATCCAGAAATCGTTTCATGATACTGGTTGGAAACTGAAGCGATACCCTAACATGACATCCTCATCCAAATTCTGTGAGTGTAGCAACAACAACAATAACAACTGCACCATTACAGATATTCACCAACATTATGAAAGTCACACAATCATAAAATATTCCATTAGGAAATGATTGTTTGCTGATTGCGAAGTACAAACGATACGAATATGTCTGAACCTCATTGCCCATTGTCCATATGACCATGTTGATTGGTGGATTTGTGTCTGACTCAAGCCAATGAAAACCATTCGACGAAACTGTTCTGTAAAATCTGTTTTAGCTGAGAACAAGCCTTGTTGTCTCTGGATTCTGCGAAGAAAACAAAACATAAATTATTTTATAGAAAGTATCGATACTGTGCAGGCACTTTGTGATTAGCACAAATCGCGCAAAAACATTATTTTTAGATTACCGGGTTGAGCTCTTTATTTTTCATTTTACGCCACACACAGATTAAATATTCCAGTACATCAACCAACTTCATGCGGTGGGTTAATTGAACTAATACCTTAGTACACAAAGGGCTACTTACAGTGCACATATGCCATTTTAAAGACACGCTTCTATGATGAATGAAATGCAGAACGAAAAGAAACAAGAGATCCATGATTGGATCTTGACGCCCACAATGTTAAGATAGTTTGAAGAGAAGGGTCTAAGAGGGGACAGATTCACGATTTGATTTTCTGTCTTGTGTCTGAGCCAGTATAGGAAGAGTTGTGTTTACTAGGTATACAGACAAAGTTAGAGAGAAATTACATGGATCAAAACCAAAACCTGCAAAACTAAACCATGAAAGGAAGCTATTAACAAAACATGAAAGTGATCGTAGCAGCGGTTCCTGAGATATAGCGATAACAAGAAATAGCAATATGCATAGAACTGCAGAAGACAGACAAATGGATAACAAAAGAATGAATAAATGGATCA
>JAVFBW010188387.1:0-10395 GCA_034783835.1 Mopalia ciliata
CAGTCTATCTTTTCCCATTTGTGTATAATCTTTCATAACCACATTTGTATATTTCCATCACAATTTGTGTAAATAAAACTTTTATTCAAAGAAAAAAAACAAATTAATTGTTTTTGGACGGAGGGTGTGCAAATGACAGTACCCTCTGATATAAATTTAATGATAGATTACACCCCATGATATCACATGTGTTCCTTATATTAATGTGTTTAACAGGTATTATGTTCCCAAGCTAGTATTGTCAGTCTTTGTTGTTAAGTTAAACACCATTGTACTGGATTAAAAAATCTTCAAACGTTGTAACCACTGGGTTTCAAACAGGAACTAGGTAAAGATTCGTACGCCCTGAAGCATTCTATTATAATCAAGGTAGCACACAGTTTGCTAGTATCCCTAAACAGGATTATCAACATCTTATATCAAAAATGTATGTTCTTCTCTAACAAAAAATATAAAGGACAAATTGTAACTCTCATTCTCCTTAGGGGACATATTGATTTGATTATTTTCCATTTCTCTGAAATACCAATTTAATTTATTCTAAACCTATTCTGAATTTCTTGTTTGATACATGGGTCATTTTCAGAAAAATATACAAATAACGGTAAAGGCGAAAAAGTTTGAGAGACCTGCCTCCAGCTCAAATCAATAATGGCTTCCTTTATCCTGGTACATTCGAATATGACAGTAGTGCCCTATGATGTTTTGTTTTTAACTGATCAATCAAGTGCAATGAATGATAACGGTAGAGACGAATCACAAAAATAAACTTTTTTTTCTGTTTTTAAAATGTACCAATGTATCAGAATGAGTAAAAAGTACATTGCATTTAACTGTTGTCAATGTATTTTAAGCATATTTGATGTCCAGTCTTTTGGGAATGTAAAATTATTTACATTTTGGCTCCAATATTAGTGAAAACGGCGAAGAAGAAATTGTTTTAATCTTTGATTTTTTTAATTTTTTATATTTTTTATATTTTTTTAAGTTTTATGACAGTTCATGACAATTTTTAGTTTTTAAAAAGAACTATATCATAAAAATCAATCATTTTTTTTTTGCAAAAAAAAAACTTTAAAAGTACTAAATCTGTACTAAGTACATTTTTCTGAAAATGGCCCACATATTTTCTATACCATGTACTTGTTCGTTGTCCATACTCCAGAAGTTTGTATGCTATCTATTTATAAAACTGGAAATTAAGAATGTTTGGAACACCACTATGCGATTATTTTTGATAAACATACACCAAACACAATTAATCTTTTAAGCAAGGTTAATTTAAAATAAATTTCCACTTGGTTCGATCTGTGATACCAAGCAAAGCAGTAAAAGTAATAAGAAAAATTAATTGAATAATAAAAATATATTTTTATTAATGGATATATCTATGCCAATGTGATTAATTTTTTAGAAATATATAGCAAAAATAATTTATCATCTAAACATCTAATTGAACGTTAAGTTACCATTTTTAATGTTCCGGCTGCCTCTAGCAAAATAATAAATTAAAACTTAAAAATGTTTTTGTAGCAAATAGTAACTAGTCTCAAAACTATAAACATGGATAATTTTAGCGTTAATCTGGATTTAATGGAAATAACTGATGCAGACAGGCTCCAAATATTTTAACATAATAGCCTACCACAATATTTTTATTAGACAAGGAATTTGTGTGTATTTCGTCATTTAACATTTATTGAGTAAACAGCAATAACATTCACATAATTCATAAAAGGGAGATAACTCGTAAATTGTAATTGCATGCGACTTTATTTCAATAGGATCCTAAGGCAGTTAACAGTATATTATTAGGTCCAAAAGTTAGTTCAATGCGGTCATGTCCTTTTTATATATCCTGTTGCAATGTAAATCCGCAACTTATGAAAAGTCGTAAAATGTCAAGATTTGGATACACATAGTGGTTTCGAAGTCATGAATGAACAAATTCCTTTAAAAATAACTTTTTTACCGAATAAGCCCAATGAAAGAACAACAAAAATAATATGTATAATTAAAACCGATATATTTCTTTGTCTAAAAGAAGGCGTCTTCAAACAACACGTTTAACAGTCATATTATTGTACACAAAAGTTTTCGTCAAAAATCTAAAATAATTTCCTCATCTTGTTCTCCGGAATGTCGTAATAAGATATCAAGTCAACAGGAGAGGCCGTCCTCTTCTTAACGTTGATGGTTTCTGGTTGGTTTCCATTCGCTTTAGTGAAGCAGGTTAGCCTTGAAAAGCCCCAGACCAATTCAAAAATAGAGTCAAGACTTTGATCATGGTGGACATCAACAGTGTCTTCCACCTTGATGTGTCTGTGTTTATCCAGAAGTCGGGATTTTCTATCTTTTCGAACGTTTCTGACATCTGTATGAGCGTCATCACGAAGTTTTGTGATAGACAAGTCCCGATCTTTCATAGCTCGTCTCTCGGCCTTAGAAACGTCTTCACGTATTTGGCTTATTTTTTCCGCTATCAGCTTTTCAAAAGAAAATCCACCTTCAGCTGGTCGATACCATTTCTTCTTGACATTCCCTTTTTCTCTTACTTTCTTGATTGTCTTAGGCGTTATGTTTGCCTCACACATATCATCCTGAAAAACAACATTAAAACATATTTATGATATATAAAAACCAAGTGAAATTTTAATTGGCACATGCAGATAATTCTACACCAACTTATGGGCAAGAGCCCACTTGCACAAAGGAAAATTTAGCCCCCTTAGACCTCATTCCAAAGAGGGCTTTGTGAAAGAGGCTCATCTCCTAAGTGTAGGCCTAATGGGGAAACTTAGGTCGCCTTAGCCCCAGGAGGCTTTGTGCGAGTGGGCCAAGGTGAGGTAGGCTAATACTGAGATTATTATCTCCTTATCTCAATGTAACCAGTTTCTTTCACAACATATTGCTGTTAAGTTCTATAATACATAAATAGTTTTAACTGTACCTGACAATAGTCTTCATAATCTAACAACACTTCCAGTTGAGTTCCTGTCATTTTGTTAGATATCAATGATTCGCTTTACCTATCAAAGTAGTAACCATCAACAGAGGAGACAATAGCGTTACGTCAGTCTATTGTCGAGTCATCAGCCACGTGACCATGCTACGTCTTAGAGCGTAGCAATGGCGAATTATAATTGTGACGGTAAGAAGCAACAATGATATATGGATATTCGTAAAGTTCCAGATTGACGTAACGTCATTCACGATTTACTGCAGGCTAACGAAGGAACGATAACTCTAGCACAAAGGCGTGGACGTCATTTTCACCTTTGCTGAGAATCCTCTAAACCTGTGCTTTCCCTCTTCATCCGACCCGTGGCTCAGTAGTTAGAGCTGTCGACCAACTTATTAATAAAGATTTACCAATATCCGTATTACCAGAAAAAAAAAGAATGTACAGCTATTGGGTATATCATTTGTAACCAAGTGAAACTCAAATGAACTTTATAAGAAGTCATCTGGTATATATTTGGTACACGCCTGTTTGAAGGTGTATATGGTTCTACAATTCAAAGGGAAACCTTATTGTTTGGGATTTATACATTCTCTTGAAGGTATGGGGAGAATAACAAGAATTAGCATTGAGTAAGCGAAGGAGAAGGAGAAAGTTTGTAATGTGGAGGTGAAAGGGTGGAACTACTTCACAATTTGTTTACTGCAATCCCCAACAAAAGCAAAGTCGTAACTTTGATTATATATTCACTAAACTTCAGACTATTATCGGCCTGGATACTGTGCATTTTGTTTTGGATGTTACTGTGTACAAGGGCCACAGCTCGGATACAACTGGGATTTGGATTTTAAGGTATTCTTTATGCCCGCATGTACCCATCAACTACGATATTCAAAATCTTTTCATCATCCATATACTTTCGAAAGACGATTAGCCTCTAACGCCAGATTAATCCGCTAATAGTGGATTCGATATAGACTTTCAACATAAAAAAAGTGTTTGAAACAAAATGTTGGTGAAAGTAAACAATCATCTACGGATAAGAGCCAACAATTAGTTCAGTCATCAGGTTACAACTCATATCCCCAATAGATGACCATTTCTCTCTCTTCCTGATTATCATTCTGAAATTACGCCGTTGAACAAAACGCATTTTTTTCCTGTAAATGTACCAATATATCAGAATGAGTAAAAAGTACATTGCATTTAACTTTTGTCAATGTATTCTAAGCATATTTGATGTCCAGTCTTTTGGGAAGTTAAAATTATTTACATTTTGGCTCCAATATTAGTGATAATGGTGAAGAAGAAATTGCTTTAATCTTTGATTTTTTTTTTGATTTTTTAAAAGTTTTATGACAATTCATGACAACTTTTAGTTTTTAAAAAGAACTATATCATAAAAATCAATCATGATTTTTTGCACAAAAAAAAAACTTTAAAAGTACTAAAAAAAAGATTAAACAGGCTAAAAAATGTCTTTAACGTTATTTGTACATTTTTCTGAAAATGGCCCACATATTTTCTATACCATGTACTTGTTCGGTGTCCATACTCCAGAAGTTTGTATGTTATCTATTTATAAAACTGGAGATTAAGAATGTTTGGAACACCACTGTGCGACTATTTTTGATAAACATACACCAAACACAATTAATCTTTTAAACAAGGTTAATTTAAAATAAATTTCCACTTGATTCGATCTGTGATACCAAGCAAAGCCGTAAAAG
Source organism: Mopalia ciliata (assembly GCA_034783835.1). Taxonomy (NCBI): domain Eukaryota; kingdom Metazoa; phylum Mollusca; class Polyplacophora; order Chitonida; family Mopaliidae; genus Mopalia; species Mopalia ciliata. The sequence continues at coordinate 4,693 of JAVFBW010188387.1, forward strand.
TAATAAAAAAATTAATTAAATAATAAAAAATATATTTTTATTAATGGATATATCTATGCCAATGTGATTAATTTCTAGAAATATATAGCAAAAATAATTTATCATCTAAACAGCTAATTGAACATTAAGTTACCATTTTTAATGTTCCAGCTGCGTCTAGCAAAATAATAAATTAAAACTTAAAAATGTTTTAGTAGCAAATAGTAACTAGTCTCAAAGTTATAAACATGGATAATTTTAGCGTTAATCTGGATTTAATGGAAATAACTGATGCAGACAGGCTCCAAATATTTTAACATAATAGCCTACCACAATATTTTTATTAGACAAGGAATTTGTGTGTATTTCGTCATTTAACATTTATTGAGTAAACAGCAATAACATTCACATAATTCATAAAAGGGAGATAACTCGTAAATTGTAATTGCATGCGACTTTATTTCAATAGGATCCTAAGGCAGTTAACAGTATATTATTAGGTCCAAAAGTTAGTTCAATGCGGTCATGTCCTTTTTATATATCCTGTTGCAATGTAAATCCGCAACTTATGAAAAGTCGTAAAATGTCAAGATTTGGATACACATAGTGGTTTCGAAGTCATGAATGAACAAATTCCTTTAAAAATAACTTTTTTACCGAATAAGCCCAATGAAAGAACAACAAAAATAATATGTATAATTAAAACCGATATATTTCTTTGTCTAAAAGAAGGCGTCTTCAAACAACACGTTTAACAGTCATATTATTGTACACAAAAGTTTTCGTCAAAAATCTAAAATAATTTCCTCATCTTGTTCTCCGGAATGTCGTAATAAGATATCAAGTCAACAGGAGAGGCCGTCCTCTTCTTAACGTTGATGGTTTCTGGTTGGTTTCCATTCGCTTTAGTGAAGCAGGTTAGCCTTGAAAAGCCCCAGACCAATTCAAAAATAGAGTCAAGACTTTGATCATGGTGGACATCAACAGTGTCTTCCACCTTGATGTGTCTGTGTTTATCCAGAAGTCGGGATTTTCTATCTTTTCGAACGTTTCTGACATCTGTATGAGCGTCATCACGAAGTTTTGTGATAGACAAGTCCCGATCTTTCATAGCTCGTCTCTCGGCCTTAGAAACGTCTTCACGTATTTGGCTTATTTTTTCCGCTATCAGCTTTTCAAAAGAAAATCCACCTTCAGCTGGTCGATACCATTTCTTCTTGACATTCCCTTTTTCTCTTACTTTCTTGATTGTCTTAGGCGTTATGTTTGCCTCACACATATCATCCTGAAAAACAACATTAAAACATATTTATGATATATAAAAACCAAGTGAAATTTTAATTGGCACATGCAGATAATTCTACACCAACTTATGGGCAAGAGCCCACTTGCACAAAGGAAAATTTAGCCCCCTTAGACCTCATTCCAAAGAGGGCTTTGTGAAAGAGGCTCATCTCCTAAGTGTAGGCCTAATGGGGAAACTTAGGTCGCCTTAGCCCCAGGAGGCTTTGTGCGAGTGGGCCAAGGTGAGGTAGGCTAATACTGAGATTATTATCTCCTTATCTCAATGTAACCAGTTTCTTTCACAACATATTGCTGTTAAGTTCTATAATACATAAATAGTTTTAACTGTACCTGACAATAGTCTTCATAATCTAACAACACTTCCAGTTGAGTTCCTGTCATTTTGTTAGATATCAATGATTCGCTTTACCTATCAAAGTAGTAACCATCAACAGAGGAGACAATAGCGTTACGTCAGTCTATTGTCGAGTCATCAGCCACGTGACCATGCTACGTCTTAGAGCGTAGCAATGGCGAATTATAATTGTGACGGTAAGAAGCAACAATGATATATGGATATTCGTAAAGTTCCAGATTGACGTAACGTCATTCACGATTTACTGCAGGCTAACGAAGGAACGATAACTCTAGCACAAAGGCGTGGACGTCATTTTCACCTTTGCTGAGAATCCTCTAAACCTGTGCTTTCCCTCTTCATCCGACCCGTGGCTCAGTAGTTAGAGCTGTCGACCAACTTATTAATAAAGATTTACCAATATCCGTATTACCAGAAAAAAAAAGAATGTACAGCTATTGGGTATATCATTTGTAACCAAGTGAAACTCAAATGAACTTTATAAGAAGTCATCTGGTATATATTTGGTACACGCCTGTTTGAAGGTGTATATGGTTCTACAATTCAAAGGGAAACCTTATTGTTTGGGATTTATACATTCTCTTGAAGGTATGGGGAGAATAACAAGAATTAGCATTGAGTAAGCGAAGGAGAAGGAGAAAGTTTGTAATGTGGAGGTGAAAGGGTGGAACTACTTCACAATTTGTTTACTGCAATCCCCAACAAAAGCAAAGTCGTAACTTTGATTATATATTCACTAAACTTCAGACTATTATCGGCCTGGATACTGTGCATTTTGTTTTGGATGTTACTGTGTACAAGGGCCACAGCTCGGATACAACTGGGATTTGGATTTTAAGGTATTCTTTATGCCCGCATGTACCCATCAACTACGATATTCAAAATCTTTTCATCATCCATATACTTTCGAAAGACGATTAGCCTCTAACGCCAGATTAATCCGCTAATAGTGGATTCGATATAGACTTTCAACATAAAAAAAGTGTTTGAAACAAAATGTTGGTGAAAGTAAACAATCATCTACGGATAAGAGCCAACAATTAGTTCAGTCATCAGGTTACAACTCATATCCCCAATAGATGACCATTTCTCTCTCTTCCTGATTATCATTCTGAAATTACGCCGTTGAACAAAACGCATTTTTTTCCTCGAAGAGGAAACCAAACAGAAATAGAAACGGTTATAGGGAATATTTTTACTTGTAGGTATTATTGTCAGAAACTTATAAGTCGTTGGATAATCTTTCTATCTTTAAACTTTAAACCGTATCGTTTTGATTGAAACTTCCCAATCTAAATGTATATCTTGTGATGAATAGCATGCGGTAACCCATATTCACATTTATATGAAGCCAGAAACCATCTGACATGCATAGTTTCTAAAAAATTTATGATAGCAGTGAAAGAGCCGAATGTTCAATAAATTATCAATTGATTTTAATTTTCAACTATACAAATACATTAGTTTCACATCTTCCAATGTGATACATTACATGCACACATGACTGTTCTACATTCTAAAACACCAAGTTGTACGAATGGGCTATCTCAAGTGGTGTTTCCTAATGTATAATCAAGCTATTTCGTTGTTCCGAGAAGTACTAACTGTTATTGACGAACGTTAAAATACATTTTTAGACCATCCATAAGCTAGACAATAAAGGGAGGCAACTCGTTGTGTCAAATCACAAAAACTGTTAAAAACTGTAACCTCTTTATTACAGACCATTTTACTGGATTAAAACTCTTCAAACGCTGTATTCACTGTGTTTTAAATGGGGAATTGTAAAGGGTCTTAAAGATACGTACGTCCTTGAGCATTCTATTATGACCAAGATGGCACCCAGATTACTAGTATCCCTAAACAGGATTATCAACATCTTCTACCAAATAGGTCTGTTCCTCTCGAGACAAGGTGAGTCAAGATTAAGAAATTCCCCACTTTGCATGGAGCCGTAAAAGTTTGGTAAAGGTCCGAACAGTGAAATAAATTTATTTTCACCGCTAAAACAAACAATGAGGAATAAGAGGTATTGCTCGTAAATGAGATCGTCTTCCTCCGTTTTTTTTTTTTCTTTTTTTTCTCAAGTTATTCCCACTGAGGCGTAATAGTGATTTATGACTGTCAACCTTAACGCTGTATGCAAATACCCATGCCGCTTGTGGAACATCAGCCCCTTGTCTTGAGAAGACGAGCCGACACAAGCAGAGAAAACAGTTGTTTTTATTACAGATTTTTTGTTTAGTCCGATAATAAACAAATTCTTTTAACTGTACCTGACAATAGTCTTCATAATCTAACAACACTTCCTGTTGAGTTCCTGTCATTTTGTTGGACGTCAATGATTCGCTTTAACTATCAAAGTAGTAACCATCGACAAAGGAGACAATAGCGTTACGTCAGTCTATTGTAAAGTCACTCGTCACGTGATCATGCTACGTCTTTTAACGTAACAATGTCGAATTAGCAATGTGACATTAAGAAGGGACAATGATATATAGGCATTTCCTCAGTTCCACATTGACGTAACGTCATTCACGCTCAACCATCGCCTCAAGGTGCATTTACACGAGAAGAGAAACTAACGACAACTCTTGTACAGGGGCCGGTTGCTCAAAACCAAGATTAGTCGCTAATAGCAGATTAAACCACTAATCTAGGATTAGAGATAGGCCTTCAACATGGACTGACGTCAACTAATCTAGGATTAAAATTAATAGTGCTTTGAACAACTAGTCCCAGGAGAATATCCAAATGCATTAAGATGTACCATTGTCTTCATTATTCTTTATTTTAGGTACAGCATCACATGATGTTAAAGATAACAAGTTGGCTGACTGCCTGTAGATGACAAGTAACGCGAGAAAGTGCGTGAAAATCTGTTTTTTTTTTATGTCATGTGGACAGCAGTGGTAATAAAGCGATGAAGAAGATCTCTAGAATATTGCCATAGCTTAATTTGCGGTCACCCGAATACTTAAGGTAATGTTGGCTGTTTAGCGCGTTTTCAAGGTTTCCGTCCTCACTCCGCAATAAAAATGAAGGCGATGTTTAACAACACTTCATTTAATATATGGATGAGTGGGATATGGGATCATAACAAACGGGCTTCGGCATATACTTCATGTAAACATAAATCTCGTACATTTCGCGAACTTCGATGTGAAGAATTTGACTGAAAGGTGACTAGGTTTAGATGGTTTCTCATGCAAGTCTCGTATTCATTCGTAATTTCCTCTTAGATAAACGATATGCCCTGTTTTCTCTATGGATTCTTCGCTTTTGCATTTTACAAATTATGTGCAGGTCTCTTCTCTCCTCTCGATAACTAAACAAATCCTGTACCTTAAATCGTAAACTTTCTCACGAAGAACTGCTTAGAGATGAGATACAAGAGACTATCCCGAAGAAAGGACCCATTTTGCTTCATGGTGCCCCATTGGCTTTATTTTCATTTATTCTAGGTAAACCTCAACGTGACGTTAAAGATAACACGTTGGCTGACTGTCTATAGGTGACAGGTAACGCGAAAAATTGCGTGAAAAGCCAATCATGCTCCTAACTCCCATTTTGTAACCACCAATTACCATCTAAATTTTGAACGCAGACTGCAGCTTTGATAAAAATTATTAGCAAAGCCTCAAAGAAGGAGGTCTAATCAACACCGTACGTAAAAATCCTACTTATAAAAAAAAAGTATAATCTTTTAATGTCGGTCAAAAGATAAATGAACAGAATTTTTATTTTAGACTAATTAAACTTGATAGTATCTTTAGAAAGGACTGCAAAACTCTGCAGCTGTGTGACATCACGTATAGTTCCGGAATGATAGTGTAGTTGTTGTTTTGCCTGATCGAGGTACGAATGGATTAGATACGAAAACCAAGCTGCTTTCAATATATACATAAAATAATTAAGTTACAGCTGTTGATACAGAAAAGGATGCACTTCCCTGGGTACCAGCATGGTCATGTTGCTGATGTGTCAGCTTAAATCTCGGTTGTACAGAATAATTAGTTGGGAATCCGTCAAAGTTTGTATGAATATTAAGACTAGAAACGGCT
>JAVFBW010188398.1:0-10395 GCA_034783835.1 Mopalia ciliata
TATCGATACGTATCGATATATCGGTGAATCGTTACACCCCTAATGATTGCCTAATGTATTGTGACTGATTTCCTGATGTCTTGTGACGGATTGCCTGATGTATTGTGGCTGATTGCCTGATGTCTTGTGACTGATGTCTTGTGACTGATTGCCTGATGTCTTGTGTCTGATTTCATGATGTCTTGTGTCTGATTTCCTGATGTTTGGCCCATCTTGTCTTTGCTTGCTGCCAGTGGTGTCAAGGATGGTTTTCTTCACCTTTTGGGCTGGCACGTCGCCATATAAGTGAAATACCCTTGAGTACGACGTTACTGCTAGCATGTAATCGGTTTGTTGAAATAACCTTTATGACAACATAAACCAAGGACCACATACACAATCAAACCCTATATCAATGTACTTTTTACCATAGATCTCCACATACTTGATTTCATATTCATGTACATCATTTAATTGGACCCCATCATCTATATCCAATTGGCTGTGGTACATTAACGTTTAAAGGAGAGTCAAACATTATCAACCGAGTAACAAAGTGATGTTTTTGTGGTTTTCTTTCAGGGCAAGTAAGAACAGAGAATGCAACAATATTAAAGTTTGTTGAGTGGACAATCGCACATTTAATACAAAAGGCGAAAGAGAGGATATATTATTCTACAAAAATGTATGGTTTGAAATAGGCATCAATTTCAACACAACTCTATATTTCGTTGTTTTATTTTTTCATCACGTTTTCTGAAAGAGGATTCTAACAGTTTTCTGTAAAATAAATTATCAGCACTTAATATACATTAAATTATTTGAGGACAAAATGGACCCATCAAGTACTCTGTCCTTCCTTACTTCTTTAATCTGTCATTTGTTTGTTTCAATTCTTGATCATGTTTTCAAAGTCTCACAATTTCTACTAAGAAAACACACTGTCATAGATTCATGGCCTTTTTGATGACTCGGTATCTATTTGTATCCAGCATGATTCTAACAAAATCTCTCTGTGTTATTCTACCATCTCCGGTGCAGTCCGCCTCCGTTACCATTTCTCTTAACATTGTATTGGAAAATCGCTCTCCAGTTTCGTCAGCAGCTTTACGAAGATCATCAAATGTGATGAAACCTTTGCCTTCAACATCAATCATGTCAAAACCCTGAAACGTCAAATTGTGTTGATTTTTATGAAGTTTATTAAACAGCTTGATCATATGTTTATAAGTATTCTCTTTAAGTTCATCATTTTCCCATTACATGTTGTATTGTTTTTAATTTATTTCATCATGCATGCACGAAGCTGATCTATGTGATGTTATTGTATTTTCTCTTGTGATTGTTTGGTCTTAAGGTTTGCTGAAACTGAACTGGGAATTTTTTTCCTTTGCCTAATGGCCAGGCCACTATGTAAATCTACAGAATCACACTCTTTGTTTGCATTTTATAATTCAAGTGTGCTGCATAAGCAGTCGTTAATATTTTAAAGTTTAAAACGTTTTGATTTACCCAGAGTATTCTATGAATATTAGTCAGCTTACTAATAAGTTGCTATTAGATGTGTATTGAAATATATATAAAGTTAAACAAGACTAATATATGACAATTTCATTTGCTTGATTGGTGACTAATAGTATACTGCACCTGTGTTATTTCCTCGTAAGGGTCAGGACCATCTCCCTGAGCTGTAATCACTAATGTCAGGAAATCCTCAAACTCCACTACACCTCTTTTCTTTTTGTCCCATTCAGCTGAAAATCGGACATGTTTTTGTAGTTAAGTAGTTGTTCTCTGAATGTTACACAGTATATGTACGAAAAAAGGTTTTTATTAGGAGACAGAATTTTGGATCAGGTCCACATTAACGTTCTGTGTTTATTACCGGAACAAGTATCCAGGTATGTAGGACTGATTTGTTAATTACCATGCTGAGACCTAATACTGTTGAAATAATTTGTTTTCTGAAGTCAATAAAACTTTTTTTAATCTATTATATATATCATGTCTAGGTACTTTGTTTACTTACTGGATTCAAATAGACATGGTTATGGGTAAAGTAGATTTTTACTTACCCATCATACATTACTTACTGGACTTCAGATACACATGTGTATAGTTATGTGTAAAATCGATTTTTACTTACCCATCATACATTACTTACTGGACTTCAGATACACATGTGTATAGTTATGTGTAAAATCGATTTGTACTTACCCATCATACATTACTTACTGGACTTCAGATATACATGTGTATAAGTTATGTGTAAAATCGATTTTTACAAAATACCCATCATACATTACTTACTGGACTTCTAATACACATGTGTATAGTTATGTGTAAAATCGATTTGTATTTTAATTATATACTCATCATAGTTTACTACTGGATTTCAAATACACATGTGTATAGTTATGTGTAAAATCGATTTGTACTTACCCATCATAGTTTACTTAATACTGGACTTCAAATACACATGTGTATAGTTATGTGTAAAATCCATTTTTACCTACTAATCATAGTATAGTTATTGGACTTCAAATACACATGTGTATTGTTATGTGTAAAATCGATTTGTACTTACCCATCATAGTTTACTACTGGATTTCAAATACACATGTGTATAATTATGTGCAAAATCCATTTTTACCTACCAATCATAGTATAGTTATTGGACTTCAATTACATATGTGTATAGGTATGTGTAAAATGGATTTTTACTTACCGATCATAGTTTAATTACTGGACTTCAAATACACATGTGTAGGCCTATAGTTTTACTTTCACTTACCGATCATAGTTTTGAGAGGGTCCTTAGACACTGGCAGCTTTAACATTTTCCCGAGTCTCTTTAAATCGGATATCGTCAATAACCTGTTTGTAAGAAAAAGGGTATTTCAGTTCTCTCTGTACCTTTTTTCTTTGGTTCATGTAAAATTACCGCCATCAGATGAGAGTGATATCCCTACTGATAAAAGCAATTAGTCGATTTCAATTTCACCCTTGCGTTAAAAACTTTATCCACATATTAAGTCATAAGAGTGTAAGATTTAAATATCGAGTGGTTAAGAATTTTGTCAAAAGTGTAGATGTTTTAGAATTTTAAACCAGCTCCAAAATAATATATAGAGCCGTCCCCTTACCCACGTCTTTTCTTGTCAAACATATCAAAGGCCATGTGTAGATCAGTAACTTCATCTCGAGTTAACTCCCTTGCTATATCGTCTTGTCTAGGTGGACGTTTGGCATCTTTTTCCATCTTTTTAAGAAGTCTCCCAGTTCCACCAGCTTTTCTTCTTTCAGTTATAGCGTGTTTCTTGTCTAAATACCTAGCCATTTGTCTTGTCTCCTCGTTTAACCTATTTCGCTCAACCGCTAAAGCTATTAGTTCTTCTTTGGCTAATTCACCGGCGATAAACGTTTTATGAAGATCCGTGTTCAAGTCGACAGCAATTTTTTGTCGTTTATTTTCGCTTTTGAGTTTGGCTTTGAGTTTGGCAACTTCTTCTTTTTTCTTCGCTTTTTCTGCATTTCGTTTTTTGTCATCTTCAAATTGCATCCGTTCCAGTTCCTTCTTTAACCTTTGAACTCCCTCCGGTAACTCCGCCTCTTTAAGCTTTTCTGCTGGATCTATATGTTCACTCTTGGAACTTTGAAAAGAAACATTTGTATCACTCCGTGGAGATTTAAGTAATACTCTGACTTCCTGAGTCCCTTCCTGTATAGCTGTTTTTATGGCTGGTATATCCTCTACACCTTGAGCAACCATAGCAGAAGGACCTGTTCGGGAAACTTCGTCCATTGATTCTGTTTCTGCATGTTTTGGTCTAGAGTCGCTCGCTTTGTTCACTTTAATATGTTGTGTCCTGGTGATGCTCTCAACATTTTGTGTACTTTCACTCGGTCTGGTACCATTTTCCTGATCTTGTGTTATTTTACTCGTTCGGATACCATTTTCCTGATCTTGTGTACTTTCACTCGGCCGTCTAGTACAATCACCATTTTGTGTATTTTTTCTGTGCGGTCTAGCGCCATTTTCTGGATCTTGTGTAATTTCACTTGGTGGTCTAGTGCCATTTTCTGGATCTTGTGTAGTTTCACTTGGCGGTCTATTGCCATTTTCCCGATCTTTTGTACTTTCACTTGGCGGTATAGTGCCATTTTCCAGATCTTGTGTAGTTTCACTTGGCGGTCTATTGCCATTTTCCCGATCTTTTGTACTTTCACTTGGCGGTCTAGTGCCATTTTCCAGATCTTGTGTAGTTTCAATTGGCGGTATAGTGCCATTTTCCAGATCTTGTGTAGTTTCACTTGGCGGTCTAGTGCCATTTTCACCATCTTGTGTAATTTCATTTGCTGTTCTAGTCTTATTGTCACGATCTTGTGAATTTTCACTCGGCCGTCTAGTGCCATTTCCCCCATCTTGTTTTAGTTCGTTTTGCCTACCTGTATCATTCCCACTGTCTTGTGCAGCGTCACGTGTCGTGTTGGTTATGTTCTCATCATTTTGTGTAGTTTCACGTTTCGCACCTGCATTGATCTCACCAACTTGTGTAGTTTTACTTGTAGTCTCACCATCTTCTGTAGTTTTAATTTTCTGTCTTGTATCTTTTGGTTGTGTGTTAATATTTGTTTCACTATACTGAACCGGTCTTCCTGTTATTTCATTCGTTTCTTTATTTGCGATCTCTGTTTTTTCATTTGTTTGGTCCACAACAGTACGCTGCAATGGGAGGCCTATATCCGGTTCACTTCTGAGACACACCCCGCTGTGTGCTGGACATTCAGGGTTACTCGTTTCGTCCTCCATTTTTTTAATTATCAATTCAGTGAGCCGACTTTCTCTGAATTTCTCCTTTCTTCAATCCGTATCCGATTTAAGAACTTCAGGGTTAGTAATCTTAGGCACTCGACTTTGTGTCCGCTGCACAGCACAACTCAGAGATTATTTCCGGTATATACAGAACAAGGTCGCTCCTCTGATCCATGTGGTGCGCCTCCAAATTGTTGCTATATGTTTCTACACAGAATTTAGAAACGGGGACATATTTAGGTCCATACTCTAGGTACATGTTTGTTCATACACGAATGGTTTGTTATTCTTGTACGTCCACTGTCTGTCAAGTACGTACTGTGATAAATTAAACACTAGTAAATAGATGACCTGTGCCGTATAGTATTAAAATCCTGTCTATATGCCCACGAGCACATAGTACAAGCAGATTAGTATAGTCGCGCTGACACACATATAGCTGTAGTCCACATTCCCATGTACCTGGTTGTAATTCGATAACTCAACTTCTTCTTGACAGACTGTATTTGTAACGCATTGTCTGAACGAGCATACTGACAAAGTGCTTGACACTCTAGCAAATGGTGCGTGAAGTGTCTCTAGACAACATTGGCGTTAGTCTGTAGACCAACACCAACAAGTATAGTCCACGCTTAATGTATTCACAAAATCGAGTAAATTTACCATCGGCAACAACTTCTCATTTTGTAACGATAACATTACATGTTTTTGAGCAAAGATAATTGTCAGTCAATTGCTCTGGTCATCGCCGGATTATCCATAGATGTGTTAATGCATGGATTTTAACTGTTAAATGTTAATAGAGGTATACTTCTCACTAGAAACATATTGGGCCAATAGAGACCTATTCAAATATGAGATTGTGTGGAACGATAGCTGGGTTGTTTGGATAAAAGGTGTTTTATAGCTAGGTGTTCGGTGTGGTAAATATCGATCTCTTTATCGCTACACGTCCGCTTTTGTTTACATGGTTGGCATAACGGCCATACACACTCTACACGGCTCTACCAGTTGTATCGTGTCGAACTTGTGCATACAATGCATTAAAACATGTTTAAGAAGTTGATTCGGTCACAATAGTCTGTGTAAAACATTCATGTCGAAGTCCTCTGGCTCAAGGCAGTATTTTGTTTGAATATCATGCTGTCAATTCTGGGCAAGAGTTATTATTCCAACCGAGCATTTATACACACTGAACATGATGAGCAGAAGGGTATATCCGTCATGTAAGACATAACTGATTGTATAGTTCTTGGTAAGGGTTAATCAACTTAACCCTCAACCTAACCAAGAACCTTACGCTAAACTGAACCTTAACCTAACAACAACCAGAAATCTGACATTAACATTGAGTCATATTTACCTGACGGACTTACCTGGCATGTCAAAAGTCGTTATGTAAGTGAAATAACTCTGATCACGGCATCAAGCACAAACCAGTCAACCAAACTTATAGTGGGGTCATTGTATTTACTCTGGGATGAGTATACATACAGATCCCAGATTAACTAAATCTATCTGTTAGTCGAATTATCCTGCCTGCTGCCAAGAGAGATATGATTGCTCCATATCAGCCAAGCAGACGAGGTACATGCAAAATAGAACAGGACAGCCTACAATACCTGTATAATTCTTCAAATAATATTGATGTTGTGTTAACTTTCACTTATTGTCAAATATGTATTTATGCCCAATAGAAAGTCGTCTTTAAATAGCCCAATTAATGCTGCTTTAAAACCCACACCCCAATAAGCCCCAGAGCATAGGAATGGGCCGAGTCCGGTGCTTTCTTAAGGCGAAAAAATAATTACCACGAGCTCTCGTTTGTTAACATAGAACTAAGATCTATAGACGGTGCCTTATCTTATCTACAGTGGCTTAACAACATACTGTGGTATATATAGAGGAAGTTTCTGAGTTCATAATTATACTTCAAAGGTACTTGTCTTGCCTGATCTATTTAACAACAATATAACAACAATGTAATCTAGCGGACGCGTTTGTCATACAATAGCCATAGCAGCTACAGAATTCAAGCACTGTGTGTTAACAGAAATGTACATTCTTTAAGAAGAACATCACGAAAGTTGGAAGCTAAAAATTAAACGCTAGATTTTTTTTTCTTTCAAAAACAATAGCAAGCGACTTTCCTTGTTAATATATCGACTGCAGAATTATAAAACTTGCAAACGTTGTAGGGTTTGTAGAAAGATTTCGTGTAAAGGCACAATGTTATTATTGACAGTCGTTATTTGATCCTAGCACTCTATTTATAATTGCAGTAGATTAGGATAAATTGCGTAAATCTGTCTATTTATTTTTTTAGTTACAAAAATGGTAATTGATGTTGAACAATAGGTTAAATTGGCAAACATCGGTATTTGCATAGACATTATTTAGCAAGTCTCTGCTGATGAAGTTCTGTGGAATCCGCGGCTTTGTGCAATATATGATCATCAAATAGTGCTGGCAAGACGTTTAATTTCCCTATACTATGCTTTTAACCGGCACTTACAGCTTTGAAGACACGTAACAAAAACCATATGTTGTATAACGATTGCCCAACTTGAGCCTAAGAGTGTTTATTTTACTAACTGTAAATCAATGCCGAGGGGTGTACGTGCTTCGTTTACGAGACAGTTTGTGTCGTATTGAGTAATTCGGTCCATGTTTACCGTTATTACACGTAACAGTAAACCTCCGAAGAACATCAGATTTATTGGAGCTAAATACCAACCGTTTAACGTCATGCACAATGTTAATATTGAACCCTGTGGTTAGACATCATCTGTCGTTAATTACAAACACTTGAGATGTAACAACGGTATGTGTTATTAATAGATAGAGTAAATTGGAAACGATACATGTTGAAATTTGCGACATTAATTTCACGGTACTAGATTGCTCCTATAAAATATCTGTCTCGTCTGTAGTCAACATATTTACTTGTACACGTGTAGAACACTCGGGAACGAAGTAGCTTTTGAGGGATGCTCTCTAGTTGGTATATGCTAGAGTTCAACATTTCTGCTACAATCTGCTTTATTTTAGTTTTAACAGAAAGATAGAAAAAGAGGTAATTGTCTCGCTGAGTCTGTAGCGTCACTGTTTTTTTACAAGTATTCTTTGGGAAAGTGAATGTACGTTACCAGCTAACTAAAGCTGATTGAGTGGTCTAGGCGGCCGGCATTTATTGTTGAAGGAGATTGCAATATCATTGATCTTGTTTGAGTGGCATTTAGAAGCTTAGCATCGGTCTTAGCATCGGTCTTAGCATCGAGATCGAAACGTCGCTACCCAATTATATTCAGAAGTTGTACATCCATAACAGTCATGTCTTACTAATATCATTGATGTTTATTTCATCAATTAATCCAGATTCAATCCAGAATCTTGTTTTGTAACAGCAGGTCTAATGTATTCCCGAATGAAGGATTGTCCTAGAGCTCAATTACCTTTGTGATAGGTTGATATTGAAAATAAGATAAAGTAACAATAAAGTGGGACCGATACAATGGTAGCCTTTAATTAATAAAATCAGACAGAATCTCGTCGTCATGGTCATTGGTTCCATATTAAATTCAAGTTTCGTCTGGTATAATCACAATGACGCAAATTATCGTCTTTTATAAATATCAACTGAAAGAGAACAAATGATGGATAGGCAGTTTGTAGAAGCTTTCTTTTAGTGGGATCGAAATACCTCTATCACCTTTATACCTAAATTTGTTATCTCCATGTCTTCAATTTTGGATAATAACCAAATAATGTACGCTTATTTTTACAAATTTAGAAGACGATCTTATTAGGAAGAAAAACTTATAGGGATATGTAAAACATTTACAACGAAATAAACATGCAACATATTTTCACTTTCTTCACGTATAGAAATGACTTGTTATTGAATTGAGCGGATGCCTTTTACTTGAACTCCCGCAAAGCATTTTTTGTTGTAGTACATGAGGTAAAGTAACACCTATGTGTGAACAAACGTACTGTTTCTTCCCTGCCGATAGGTGCCAAAACAACAGCATTGACGTTGATTCATACCAATCATGTGGCAGCGGTGTCTTCCCGGCATGCCCTGTCATCACCCTATAGCGGACGAAAGTGTCGAGAAATACAAGATAATTTGTCAATTTTTGTTTCACAAAATAATATTATGAGATATATCTAGAGCACATTGCCGAACTTCTGGTAGAGCTCTTCTGTCTGTCTCTCTCGAATGTTTTGTTCCTCGCCAACACTGTTCTGCTCATGTACTGTTTTATATTTGTCTCACTTTAGATGTCAAGAAAAGCTTTCTTAAAACCAAGATAGACTTAGGGATATATCTGCTACATAGGTGTATAAAGATCAGTTATACACCCACACAAATACGTGGTAGTCTTCTCTTATTAATTTTCAGTAGGGATCTTTTCTCTCAATGTTAACTTTTAGTAACATCTTTCTTGAGTGTGGTATGATATATCTTTAAATTCCAGCTTATGTCATCGTTCTTCATGACAGGTTTGTATCACTGATATACACTTAGTTTCTTACTGGAGGAAGATTTTCCGGAAATAACTTTTTGAATTGCCTGTTTGAATTTCTGCGAAGAGCTTGTCTTTCGCTGTCGGCCATTTTGTATCATTTTTGTTTTTCTGTAGTCTTTACACAAATCTAGAAACATATTTGTCACACATGAAACTTGTGTCCAATCAGAAGCCGATACTTCCATAAATTTGCATCCTAAGTCTTCGGCGAGATCTTGGCCTTCTCTATACGAGACTCGACGAGAGTACAGCAAGTCACCTTTGTTAGCCACAACTATGCCAACAATGCTAGTCGATTTTTTTGCATTCTCCACATATTTTTTCAGAGCGGCTATTTCTTTGTAACTAGCCCTGTCCGTTATCGAGTATACAAACATAAAACAATCTCCCCACATAGCATAGCCTTCCCTGTGAATCTCGTTTATCTGAAAAGAAGCAGAAAGATGTGGGTGGTTAACATTCCATATTGTGGAAACTCCTCCTGGAAATTGCTCATCCTTACACATGTATATTTATGAAATTTTGTTTTTCAAACACAATCAGGACAGCGAATAAATATAAAGTTCAAATATATCGATGTCTAATATATAGAACTGCAATAGCCGGAGTAAGATTTTTTCAAAGAGAAACTGAAGTCTAGGCTAGAAATAACACTGCCGAAAATCCAACAGCAGAATATATATATATATATATATATATATATATTTATAGTTTGTGAAAATTATATTAAATCTGTTTGAATAATGACCAATGTGTCGGATATAAAATAAATCTTCATCCACAATCCGGCTATATACGCAAGCAATATTCAGTTGTCCTAGATATCGGATAAACCAACTGTGGAAAGAGACAAATATTTCCTTTGAACTAGCCGGTTCTCCCCCTCAACCTACCTGATGATGGAACGAACGATTAACATGAAAGACCTCAGTATAGTTCTCAGAAAAGACTGACAATGAACAGGTGTTTTGTTGATGTAGGCCCTATTTATGAGACCTGTGCAACTTTAATCGTTTAAAATGATACCATCACAATTAATTGCAGCCGAGGGAAGAGATGTTGGAT
>JAVFBW010188409.1:0-10395 GCA_034783835.1 Mopalia ciliata
GTACATTCAAGCTCTCAAGACCTTTCGAGGCCTCTGGGCGGGGAGGACTGGGGTGAAAATTCAGGCTCTCAAGACCTTTCTATTTCTGTTAGCAGCCAGAGCAGGCCCACAAGATCCCTGACGTGTGTTGAACCGAAAACGTTTTCAAATCACTAGGTGTGAATAGGTATCTTGTTCAGTGAATTGTATATATATACCCGTCAACAGTTTCTGAAGCAGCTGTAATAAGCAGCGAAAACCATTTTTAATGGTATGAGTTTTGGTATACTTTCATTTTCTCTATAAATATACACTCTCATAAACAATATTTAGTATACTTGTTTCAATGCCACAAGTGAACAGTGGAATAATGGCTTTTTTGTCCTAAAGTGGTTTACATGTTACTCATTATACCCTAAAAATAAAATAAACAGTTTCTTCTGGCATCAAGCCGTACGCAGCCACCACCTGTTCTGAGATCCTTCCCTTTCGTTTCCAAGCTGGGATGACCTTTAGGACGTCCGGTAGAAAACCTGGTAAAAGCTGTGTACCTTTTCTAGCCTAAAATATATTCAGCTGGAGACTCTTGGAGAACTCCAGTGACCATGTGTTGGTAAGATGCCGAGCGTGTTTGCTTCCAGTTGTATGAACAGAATCGCTCATCACACACTTTGACTTGAACCTCTTGTACGATTGGTGTGTGTAAATGAGAAAAGAAACATATTCTTCTGTACAAGCAACAGTGTTGCTCTATTCGCCTATAAATGAGTCCACACATGCGGGATGACTATAATTAATAATCGAAGCACAGTATAACGGTATAGACCTGTATAGTTATTAATGACTGACTGGCTGATTGACTGTGTGACTGTGTGACCAATCAGTAATCACAAATCCTACTCAACAATGGTATGAAGAGATATATATAAAAACTCTGCTCTTTTATTGGGAAGCTGACTGTATATACGTAAAACAACCCTCTTTATATATCCGGCCTAGAAGTATCTCTCAATTGTTTTTCATGCGGCATTTTTCTCCTCCGTTCCCTAGCTTCATTCCCAAGGGTTCAGTCTCACGGCGCACCAATGTACCCCCCCTACTGCTTTAAAAGATACGGTGTAACATTCTATCACCGAATCCTTTTTTCAGGACCGGGCAATGTATTATGCCCGTCTCCCCAACAACATCTGTAACCCATTGGGTAGTACTGGATAACAAGCAGTCAGCTATGATGATAAATACTACGTAATGGCCCGCATATGGCATATATTATCTCTTTAGGCCTCTTTCGTCATCCAATGGAATATTTATATTTTTTATAACCTTTCGCTTCTTCTCTCTGTGTGTGTGTGTGTGTGTGTGTTTTTTTCAAACATTATTCTATCTAAAACAATTTTCTTTTGTTTTTCCGTGTATCATAGTTCTATGGTATTTTCAACAAAGTACAAATAATTTGTCTTTAAAAGTTTTATCAAGTAGCACGGCTTTTAATATTTTGTTATCCGCATGTAGGTAACTTCAAGGGCTTATTTCCGATTAACTTGTTCCAGATATTACACTAATAAGCTATTTCAAAGGGAAGTTTTTTCTCATTTGCTGTTCTAAAGTCTAAGACACACATCAACTTCATTTAACTTGTACAAAGGAGACAAATAGGAAAAAAGTCTACTCGAAAAGCTGTTTTTTGACGTAAGAAATGTTTTTGCAAGAAACGCTATCACAGTTTGGACAAGGGATCCGATAACTGTTTATATACACAGCCTCCCGAGGGTCACAACAAGGCTGACGTCAAAATAACACAGACACACACTCGCATTCCTTAAAACTCAGAACACGATGCAGATTTGCACCATACTCAAGTTTGAATTGAGAAGCCTTTAGAAAGTTATATTATCCAATAAAAAACAAGCGTCCTGTTGTTTTCTGTTCGCCGAAAGCCTTTTGTCTTATTTTTAAATAATGTGTAGAGTAACATAAGTATGACCTAGTATAGTTTGAATCATACAAACAGAAGACCAAACTCTGGAGATTTAACATCTGTCGACTAGCTATTAAAACAAGGAGTGACGACTGATCCTTGTGGGATTCCATCAAGAGCAAAAATGTAAATAAAATGTGGATAGACAGCTGGTGTGAGATAAGTCCACATGCTAAAAGAAAGCAACCGAGTTGATGTAAAAGATTGCTAGACGTAATACATTCATGTCGTTAAACGGAACTTTCTTGCTAGCGATTTCAGGTCTGGGTGACTCTATGATTGAGAGTCATGGTACTAATTCCAGAAAGCCTGGGTTAAAACTGTGAATTATATGGTTAATGTTCTGATAAAGATAGAGCAGTTCTAAATTGCATAAATATATTATTTTAAATGAAAACAATAAAATCCCCAATTAAAATACATTGGTTCAAATCCCGATGTAAGCCAGACAAATTTTCTTTCTCTGCAATAATAATATACAAGGTATCACATGATCGGTATTCCATAAAAGAAACTTTTAGTAAGGCATACTACACGTATGGTTTTTACGACTTCTGATGATCAATGATATACATACCTACATCTCATGTTGAATTAGTAAAGAGAATATCCTATAAATCGGTACAATTAACAGCCTCGTGGTAATGAGAAATCTTACATCCAAATGAACAAAGAGTTTTTTGCGATATCTTTTCTCACGAATATCTACAGACAAAACATGGATGACTTAACCTAAACAATTTCGCTTTGGTTATAAAAACAACATAAAAATTCTCCTTGTGGAATACCGGACAGATGGCAAAAAACAAAAAAGTTGTAGAGCGATGCCGTTTAAGATAAACCAGCTGCCGTCAGCGATATTAATATAGCTAGACATACGTTAACCAATACTTATCGAGAGAAGCACTTACACTGATATGGTATTATTTGCTTCTTTCTTTTGATTGGGTTTTAAGCCGGACTTACGGTTATTTCACGCATATGACGGAAACCACCATGAACGTCACTGACAGCATAAAAAGACAATCCTGGAAAATTGGAAGACATTAAAAAACAAATAGAACGGCTTCGAGTTACCCGCTATACAACGTCATATGTCATATACGTCGAAGGATCATTATCAAATCCACTGTAGAAATGCCACCTTTCTTTAAGTAAGTCTTCTCTTTCTATAAAGACAACTTCATATGCACATTTGCACAATTACTTATCTCGTTTAATGAAATAGACAATCTGCTCTGGTTATTCATAGGTCAAATAGAAACCCTTTCTATATATCCTCTGATAAAAGCATGTACGTTTATCGAGGACTGGCAGAACAGGGTTAACTATTATACACATCACCCCAGAAAAGATTTTCTATTAAAAGCCGCTGATCGATGAGCAATTGGGCATACCAGAGATTTGTTAAAATAGTTTTTAATCCAACCACACAAATCCTCGTTAGGGGCCTTTGGTCAAACCTCTTCGAGAAAGAGATGATTACACATGGCCCCTATCCGGGATTTGTTCCATGAAGCGATTTCAATACAGGGGTTCCACTGATACATCATCATACATTATAATTAAATAAGATCAATGTTGCTTTCTGGAACGGGGCTTAGATCTATAATCAAAAATATTTTTCATTGCAGAGAAAGAAAATGTTGCTTGACTCCACCTGGATTCGAATTCGGGTCACTGGCTAGCAGATCATTATATGTACGTATTGCCCGATGACAAAGGCATTAGTGGTATGCCTACATACCGCAGCTTGCCAAATTACTTAGTAATTTAAACACGTCCTTAAACAGGAATGAAAACAACATACTTCATGCAGTTTGTTTAAAATCAAAACCCTCAAATTGAAACACAATAAAACACTGGTTACGACTACTATCGCATATATGCAACCGGGTTAAATTCAATTATAATTTTCGGTTGATATAAAATATAGAAGGTTTGTTTGTAGTTTTATTAGTTTTTTTATGTATATTGAGGGCGGTAATAACGCTTATATATCGGCGATGTCAATAATGATGGAAGCATCGACATGATCGTGGTACAAGTACCCATGTAACACCCAGAGAACTATACATAGACTACCCTAAAGCAAACTTTCCAAAGCTGAGTACAAGACCCATTTTGGGGACCAAAGTCTTGACTCTAGCGCTATGCTGGAGAGCTGCAAGAAATCTTTACATATTTTCAATATAAAATAGCAAAACTCACCGTTTACACCAGGAATGAATACTACTGTCATAAGAAAGGGCTTGTGTTTACACAGAAAAACAAATAGGGAAGTGAGATCGCCCGTATAAGTGTCATGTCATAATTAGTATATATAGGAGGGCATAAATTTAATGTTATTAACTGGTTCATAAACTAATGTTATTTAAGGTCACGAAAACAATACATGTCATTAAATGACAGCAAATGAATATGTCGGCAGACACAAATGTGACACCACCCTATGTCAATCATAGAAACATACATAATTTATAACCGAACTTTACTCTACATGTTTGTGTATATGCTAATTTAATAAATGAAGGCAATACATTTTATATTACTTTATCACTGCAGGGATGTTATCCCTTAAATTGTGTTGTCCATAAAATTAATATGAGGATGAAATTCAGACAAATATGACACCACTTTTAGAACTACTGAGCCAATCTTTGCAGTTTAACTGAAGGCTCAGTGTTTCTGTTCCTTTCGGGATTCAATTGAAACAAAATCAAATAATGGTCTTAGTATTTCAAACAGTGATAAACATGCTAATGCAAACAGTGTTACAAGACATGTGAATGACAACATCGACACAAACCTTTTAATGGGTACATCCTCGAAATGAATCACGGAATGCTAAAACAATGACTGCATGTGATGAGACAAATCTATGGGCGACACACGGAGTGAAAACTGAGGGAGTTCTCCTTAACACTGGCTTGCGAAACGTGATCCGTGGTCTGGCTTATGTTTGTCTAACACTTGGTGTCAGACAGGGTTATACGCTTCGTTGTCAACTGTTCGCAATATATGCTAATATAAGTTGAAAATACTTTACGCTGTAGGAGCTAACTATCTTGGTCGATTGCTGATGTACTCATCACGGCTGTTTTAAAGATGACCAGAATCTTATAGGTCAAACAATGGAGCAGTTCAATTAACACACAAAATGTCATTAGTAATAGCGTAATTTCCTGACCAAAGGTAAAGATCTAACTGTGTCTTTTGATACACGCTAGAATGAAAAGGCCAATTATTTTCTCAATTGATCATAATATTTTGGTTTATGATCCATCAGCCCCTTTCTTCCAAAAGCAGAAGCACTTAAACAACAGGTTTAATGTCCAGTCAAGTACAAGCGAGTCGTTTTACCGGCCCAATATATGCGAACACAAGTGACTAGTAAAAGATAGATGTATAAGTTCATTCCTGCTGGAGGCATATTCTTTCATAATCATTAATCATTCATATTTGAGGAACAGGAACAAGGTTAAAAGAAAGGCTTTATCATTTCTGTAATGCAATTTGGACAACGTAGCACTCTACTGTATGCCTCGGTGTGCTATTCTTGTTACATGCATTCTATAGAGCTTCAATTTGTAAATTAGGACCTAGTCAAAAGCTAACAGCTGGAAATTTACGTTAACATAAGTAGGTTATCCCTCTGACAAGTTGATAAATCTTTGAAGACATATTAATACATGTATAAGTCATTGGATGACTATTTTAAAAGATTGCTTTATTAAAATGGTGATTGTCCGGACGATTGATTGATTGATTGATTGATTGATGAATTGATTGGCGAAACAAGGATACACAATCATTAGTGATGGGTTGACCAATTCAACGTACACAAATGTTAAATATGACTTAGTACTACTGATTAGGGATTTTACCATTCTTGTGATTGTATTGCTTGATTGATGGTTTAGGCGATATATTGATTGGTTGATTAATTAACTGATTGGTGGATGATTTATTGATTGATTGGTATATCGATTAATTAATGGAGTGATTTGCTGATTGATCTATTGGATGACTAGCTAGATGGATGGAAGTATTGATTGATTGGTATATCGATTAATTAATGGAGTGATTTGCTGATTGATCTATTGGATGAATAGCTAGATGGATGGAAGTTTTGATTGATTGGTTTATGGATTGACTGATGATTGATATATTGACTGACTGAATGAATAATTGATTTGATGGATTTATTAATTGCTTGATATGTCTCTAATGATATTATTTCAAGTTGGTTCTGAAAGCCACAGATGTAGTGTGTCACTGCTGATAGACTATAGTGTGTTAATGATTGAATGGGTGATTCCCATCGTTTACAATTACTGATGTCCAATGAATGAGTCACACAAACCATGACCATACACACCTTAGCTCCGTTCACAATCCCAAACTCCAATGTTAATTTCCGGCTCCAAGGTGACCTAACATGACCTCAAGCACAGTTACAAATTCTCCCTCATTTTCTTAAGCAGATACGGCGAAAAGAATTCCATGGCACTGTTTTAAAGCCCACATATGTTCATAAAATTGCATATGGATTTTTCTTGATGATTCTTCTGTCATTTTGTAAACTATTAAAAGAGGAATTCTAAACTTTTCGCTTGTCAGTTCTTACGTACCCTGTACCCCAAACTACCAGTATCAGTCAGACAATGAATGATATAACACAACACGCAATGCCCCGAGCGAAAGAGAACGGTGATATACAAATGTGCCTGGGTAAGCGATTGGCCTACGAAAATGGCGAGGATGAGATTAGAACACACACATAACACAGATAAGACTGCGATATTTTCCCAACCTTTGTATCCTGTCTTCTTTCTGTTACAATCTGTTTCCCCTCCCTGGTCCTTTTCAAGGGGCTCTGTAAAACCCCCAAACACAATTCAACTGATAATCCCAGATGATTCAAAAGAAAAAACAAAATCTAAAGATGGTTTCTTTTCACTTAACATATGGGTTCTTATACAAGCGAAGAACCCAGGGAGACTGAATAAAAGTAAGGTAAAGCGTTAACCATATTTTGCCAGTGAGAAATCTTCTCTAAACATGACTAACAGTGTAAAGGGGTAGCGTTTCCTGGGTTCAACAGACGTTTTTACAGCCTGCCTCAGCAGCCTGTCTTTCTTTCTTCTGGGGAAGTAGTTAACCCATTTGCCTCTGAAGACCTTGCCGCATTTCGCGGTTCGTGATTACCAGGTTGATACCACAAATTAAGTACAAGGAACGAACTGTCTTCAGGTGTGTGTAAATTATGTTTCTGAAAAGCTTAAACTGTTAAACTAGGCATATTCAAAGAAATTCAGTCATTTCTAACAAAGTCAGACGAGACGCGAAAAGCTATGCGCTTAAAAACAGGTTGTGCAGACTACACGCCATGGCCTAGCTGAAAAGGGTTAAGTGTTAAGATACTGTCTGACTCTCCTGTTTTTTTCTCGCTTGCATCTTGATCTATGAGTGTAGTGTTAAGTACAAAGACCATTCAATATCAGGAATACATCAAGGGTCGCCGAGTTGAGACTATAGGAGATTTAGATGTCTTTGGATGCTTAAGATGAACATTTGGCCATCGACTACGAAACTTAAAATTATTCAATGCATGAGCTTTGCCAGCTACCAATAATAAATAATAGTGCTAAATATAATCGGTTAGCCGTTCCTAACATAAGCACTTCTTTTAGATTCATCCATTAGTTTAACAAATTGATAAAATGCCGAGAAAAAAAATTATTGATTAAAATTGTGAATTATTTGTTACAGGACTTCCAGTCATTTAATCCAAAGAAAATTGCAAAATCATAGACAGGAAAGATAAATATGGTCTGATGGGTGGATTACCCTGTACACCTTTTTTCTACCACGGTGTGCAGACCAGGGTATTGTCCCACAAAGTGATCCTAGCATAAGTTGACCTTTATAACTATGACGACGCAATAGTACTGATCGCCATGACAATTAAGATGAACTTAAGCTAAGATCACTGTGGAACGGGCCCTTGATCGGTGAAGAAAACTATCCTCGACGTCACTGGACACATGCATACAAACAAACGAAAACTTGAAAATATACCCCAAAGAGATGGGATTCGAGTTGCCCTTTAGCCCAAGGGCACCAGGGCAACATCAAAAACCACTGAACCAGATACAACATAGACACCACCACAGGACAATACAAATTGATTTTTAAAAAATCCGATTAAAAAAACTCCACAGCATTCTACTGATGCATGTAACTCTATATTTGTAATGAAAAAAGTGTTAAAGAACACAATACATGGAGTCTCTTATCAAAACTATTTTATAAACTGACCCTTGATATAACATAACAATATCTGGAAAAGCAACCAAACTAGGCTAACATTAATCAAGCGTTTGGGCCTCGGGGAGGGGCTTTATAATGGGAGACTAGAAATGTAGATCAGGAGGCTATGCATACGTTTCTCTGATGTCAAAGGGTCGATGTCGGTGACCTTACTAGTACATGGCGCCATGTAAAAGCGACACTTTTACAATTTCCTTGACGAAAGCAGACCCTCTTTTGAAGACAAAATTGCCTGCCTTGCAAACATTTCGAGACTCGCTTGGTCCCTTCTATTCAAACCAATCAAAGTCGCTTGGAATGGGATTTTGTTAGGCCAAACGCTGAAATGCAATACCGGTGAGGAGCCAACTTAATAGATATTGTTTTGCCGGAATAGATTGAATAGCGGGTAGAGAGCCGAATAGGCATACAGGTGCAAGGAAGCTCCCTCGCAAAAAATGCCTAATATTTTATGACATAACTATATGAAACTTATCTCGAGAGGTCAGTAGGTTACCCATGAGGCCACATCAATCACACATATTGTAATTCTGGGACCAGTTCCTGGCAAAGCAATACGTCGCTAAGAACAGGTTAAATCACGAACATGGGTTTAGATATAAACCTTCATTATGGCATGATGTCATCTTATAGCGGATTAAATTTAATAGCGCTCCGGACAACCAGACTCAGATCTATAGCTGTCTGGTCACAAGAGGGCGCTGACTTCTGAGGACAGTGTGGATTGTACTGAGTTAGATCTACTTAGTTCCACCGGTTCACTTGGCTTCCAGAATAGCCACGAATATAGCGGAGAAAGCCAGAATAGAAACTAAACAGGCATCTTTCATTACCGATTTGATCAGATGCCAGAAACGTACCGTTAAAATAAACGCTACAAGTCTCAAACGGTAAGGCAACAAGTTAACGGTAATACCAGACAGTGTGTCTATAGGTAATATGTCATTGAGGGTCGAACCGACGAGAAGGGATCGCGTTTAACATCCAATCAAGATATTTAACATGTTTTAGCTCGCCGTGGATACTTATCTAAGACTTATGAAGGAGATAGACAGACTTAGAAAAACTTAAAACAGACATAATGTGGGCATTTTAAAAAACCAACCAAGACATCGAATAACTGTTGTGTTTTTTATATATTAATAGAAAGCCTCCGTTATTGATTCGGTCTTTCTTTTGCAAATCCTTATCAAATTGGTTTTCTATTTTTAAGTTGAATCTGTTAGTGGTATTTACATTACGATTCTCTGCTGTCTAACTGTTAGGGTTCCTCAAATATTCTTTATGAAAATTTTCTGGGCGATCCATTTCTTTCTTTAAGTGATTTTTTAATTTTTTTTATTTTCAGCCTTCTGGCTGGGCCGTTTGTTTGAATAGTGGCAATACAGTCTTTACTGAGTTCTAGAGGAAAATTAACTTTCCAACATTATGGAAAGGCTTCACATCTTGTTTGTGCTAGTTTCAATGATTGTTGGAATACACCACCTTCGCATAAGTGAAATACCATTAAGCAAGGCTTAAAACAACAATCAATCAATCTTTATTTTTCATAATATTGTGGTAAACCTCTTCACCTCTTCTCTTACCAGCTCCATTTCTGAGTGAAACAATACTAAAACAATAGAAAAACTTACCAGCTACTACAATAATACTAGTATCCCTTGAAGGTCTATTTTAGTTTGGGTTGGAGTTTTTCGCCATATACTGAGCGAAACACTTTGGTGTTGTTGTTTGACCCGACAAAGTTGTTTGTGAAAGGAATCGTCAAATACTTAAGGCTAAATGATTCCAAATTTATCAGGGAAAAAATTATGAAGCAGTCTCGAGTCAATCAGTAGGCTTTAAAATGGGAGATAAACAACAAACAAATATATTTTATGCTGCTTGTTTCAACTTAACCATTTTGCTGGATTTAAAGTTATGCCAGAGAAAGAGAGTAATGGAAAGGACACAAGTGGCAACAAACAATGACACAATGAAAAACTAGGACCTCATGCACAGTAGTAATCAACAAACAATGACACGATGAAAAACTAGGACCTCATGCACAGTAGTAATCAACAAACAATGACACGATGAAAAACTAGGACCTCATGCACAGT
>JAVFBW010188420.1:0-10395 GCA_034783835.1 Mopalia ciliata
TGTTCTGGATGAAGGTAGTATGTTCTGACAAATCGTAGTGTTTTCTGGGTATAGGTAGTATGCTCTGACGAACCGCGATGTGTTCTGGGGGAATGTAGTGTGTTTTGACAAGCCGCAATGTGTTCTCGGGAAAGGTAGTGTGCTCTGACAAACCGCAATGTGTTCTGGGTAAAGGTAGTATGTTCTGACAAACACACGTGTGTTCTGGGTAAAGGTAGTATGTTCTGACAAACAGCAGTGTGTACTGAGTGAAGGTAGTATCTTCTGACAAACCGCAATATATTCTGGGGGAAGGTAGTGTATTTTGACCAACCGCAGTGTTTTTGGTGCAGGTAGTGTGTTCTGACAACAGCAGTGTGTTCTGGATGAAGGTAGTATGTTCTGACAAATCGTAGTGTTTTCTGGGTATAGGTAGTATGCTCTGACGAACCGCGCTGCGTTCTTGATGAAGGTAGTACGTTTTAGCTAACTACCGTGTGTTTTGGCAAAAAAAAAAACAGGTCGTTCAGGCTAAATTAGTTAGACTTTAAATATTTAGGATTTTAAACCCAGTTAAAGGTTATTTCGCTCATTTGACGGTATGCCAGCCCTACGGTTGAAAGAAACCAGCCTAGACGTCAGCTCGAGATAATTTATGTTCAACTCGCATTCGCGCGTTCAACATCAATAGTCTCTATGATATAGCATGATGTTTCATTATGAAAGAAGCACTACTTGCTTAATATCAATAAAAGACAACCACACGACACAATACAAAGACTACGCTAACTGATTGGCTTCGTGGTGCTCTTTAGCTTTGGGAGCACAGGGGCAACAGTAAGTTCCCCAGAAGAACTTTGCTCCGCTTAAAAGTAATGCTTGCAATTTTTAGGCCCCCTTGTTGGGATAGTATGTTTCCAGTATTCACATATAACTTTACTCAGCATGGGAGTAAAAATATTATTTTTCAAAATATCAAAACACTTCACATGTTAGTCAAACAGTTACTGCTCGATACACAAGCCATCATATAAATTATATACTCTTGGGCAATGGGTTCAACACACACCAATCAATAAATCAATCAATCAATCATATCAATCAATCAATCAATCAATCAATCAATCAACCAACCAACCAACCAACCAGCCAATCAGTCGATAAATAAATCAATAAATCAATCCGGGCCATCATCCCTTGTTTAGTAATGACATTATGTCTTAGCTGGAAACGCACTACCTTTAGCCATAGGGCTGTTCTGGCTGAAGGTAGTGTGTTCCAAGCACACTCCATCTATTTTCCCCTTAACACTGCGGAACATTATTTAATTGTGAAAAGCTAACTTCTTAAAATTTATGGTTTTGCTAAAGTGAGTATTTAATGTTGGAGTACTTTGTCTCCAAATAAACGCCTTTACTCAGTGTATTAAACATCAAATAATCATTCAATTCTCATTTTAAAATGTGTAAAAACTCGTCGGTTAGTTAAGTCGACTCTACTAGGACTATAAACAATATGTGTACATTTCAAAAATTTGTTATTTACTAGTATTCTAGAAAAATATTGTCTTTCTTTTTTCATTTTTTTTTTTTATGGACTAGAACTATAAACAATATGTGTAGACTTAAAAAAATTGTTATTTATTCTAGAAAAATATTTTCTTTTTTTTTTTTCTCTTAATTTTCGCGTTCCTTTCGAGAATCAATGACATTCTCAACTTTGGTGTCTTTTTTACTTTTTTTTAATCATAATATTGATTGTAGACTTATGTTTTTTTTCAAAATTTAGTCTTCATTCCGTAAATTACAGTCCACATTTTAGAGCTATAAACAAAATGTAGTCGTTGTCCTCGGCAGATTATATATATACATTAATTTCCTCTTATGCCGGGATCGAATTTTTATGTACCTCATTCTGTTTTTTTATTTTATTTTTTTCTTGTTTTTAATAACATAAATTTATTTATGTTTATACACGCAAGGAACATTTACTTTCTCTACAAAATAATACATACTACAATATAGTTTGTGAAATAAAAAAAAAAACAATTATCATATGTTGTTATGAAAAGTTTGAGTCTACACTAAATGGCACTATAGAATTACAAACAGTGTTAAGGACAATACAAATTTGACAATGTTCAACTTAAATAAAGGCCATGTTTTCTATGTATGTGTATATTTATTAACTTTTAGTATTATTGTAGATTGTGCATTCTAAATTTTTTTAATCTACATTGTAGACCGTGGTTTTCTGAATTCCCCTTTTGTAGTCATTATTCTTGATAATTAAATAGGTTTATAAATTTTAATCCCTATTCAAGATAAACGATGGCTTATGATCGTCAGAAACGCAGAAGTATCAAACAATATTTTGCAACAGCAACATGTATATATGATGTAAAAAATTAAATTTTAACTTAAAATTAAAGCAAATAAAACATTACACAGCTAAAAGAGGGATTAAAATAAAAACTATATATAGACTACATAACCGTTGAAAATTAAACTTAATTATTTGTTTACATACCCCTTCTTTTTTCAACGTTAATTTGGATGCTTAGTCTTTTCTTTGCAGTTTTTTGTTTTTTTATAGATCATGCGTGCCAAACTGATTCGGTGAAGAACTTTTGTCTATGTAATGGTCAATAAAGTTGAAGAAATAGCTATTGTAATAAAATGTGTAAGTATAGCTCGGAAATAATGTTGACGCTTTACTGTTACAAAATAATTGGTTGGTCTGAAGGATCTACTGTAAAACTTCAGCAGGGGAATGTGTCAGTTAACCGTGGTTAACACATTTATCAAATTTTCAAGTAACTTTTAAAAAATTACATTTGTAAATACACCGAATGCGTTAATATTAAATAGCGAAAACTTGCATGTATGATTGAACCCAAATTTTGTTTATTTCTTTTTTAGGCTGAATACTTATATATATTATTATTGTATATATAAAAAAATATCTATCAAAGATCTGCGTGAAATTTAGACAATTTATATTTCCTTGCAATAATTTTTTTAATTTTGCGGTAAAATTTCTTGAAAAAAATATTTTCAAACTGCATTTACTTTGAGTGAGTCATCCTTCGCCTATGTCTACAGGTATGTTATTTCATTGAAATAAAAACAAAATCAAACTGGCAACTGCAAATAAATTAAAAGAAAGTAACGTGAAGTTATGCCAGCACTATATAAACCACGAGTTATGGCCCTTTGGCGAAATCTGCGATGACCTTTCGTTTGACTTTTCGTCGCAACATCTGAGCAAAATTCGGAATTAGTATTCAAGACGAGGATCATTAGGTCACTTGATAAATAGACATGAAATTCAAATGTGGTTTACTTATATATCTCGCGGCGAATTCTGATCAGGAAAGATAAGGTCTCCGCGAACGAGATGTAGCAAGATATCAGCGCATGCGCTTCTACCCCGATTAGCATATATTGGAATTCTAATAAGACGTTACTGAATAAGATATATCATTAAGTCTATGTTAAAGAGAAATTCCCTCAAAGTCAATGAAGTGTAGTGGTTTGTTTTGTCGGCATTTTTGTTTCGACTTTTTTTAAACTGGCCTACAGCGAGTGGCACGCGAGGGACGAATTTTAATGACCCTAATTTATGCACGGATCGCGCCAGTAATTTCCTATCTTGCTACACTGAGATCGTAGCCCTCTGATCTCTACATAATCCTTTCAGCGGCCCATTAAGCCATATGTTCTACGAAAACACCTTGAGCGATCATTTAAGAATTATTTGCCCAAATCGTTAACAAACAATTCTTACCTACCAAAAGCCTTTTTACTTATTATCACAAAGCTACTAATTGCAAAAAAAATATAATATTTCCGCAAAATAACCCAAAATGAGAATAAAATAAATAGTTTCTAAGTGGATAATTGGATATCTATATACAATTAACAATAAATTGAAGTTTGGAGATATTAATTATTTTTTCACTCACTTATTCTTTACGCCTTTTATTTATCGACCTCACAGGCTATATATACACTTAACATTTAGTTTACGTTTTACTTTAGGCTTCACACATTTATATTTATCAATAAGGAGATGAGATACTGTTGCCGTATACAAATTATAAACTATACGTTTAGAATTTTAACCCCAATAAACTAAAATATACTAATGGCCTATAGAAGTTAACATATAGACGCCAACTTAGATTTCGAGTCATTTAATTATCCGATTTAATTATTTTTTTAAATTCTGTGTAAAAAATTATTAATGTTCGTCACTGTGTTGTAATTGAATATTAAAAGCCGGAAAGTTATTTTTTAAGTTTCAATCTTATTTGTCCACTCTTGCAATCAGTTCGCCTTGTAAGTATGACAACCATACATGCATGTTTAAATCATATAATAGAAACATTGACTATAATGTATAGATAACGTTGATATTATATATAGAAGTAAGTTAAAGCTAAACATAAGTTCAATATTCTAATAAACTATATATTGTTTCAAATACACAAATAAATTAAACAACCGTATGAACACAATTCATTGGAACAGAACTCAGAAGAACAATATACATAATATAGCTATTATTGATACATTTTCTCCTCCTAAACTTAATGATTAAATTAAAATTAACAACTATTTTTTTTACAAAATCACATCATTATTTCCATGTGTAGACATATGTAATTTTCATGAAATGGCGTTAGCCGTGTAAAATATGGGACAATAGCTAAGGTTGCGCAAAGGGTATTTAAATTTTGTTCCTTTGCGATTTGTAATTATACTGGAGGAACCTTCGAAACTGACAGCCTTTCTTAAATTACGGAAAAAAAATTACAGTAGATTTATTAAAATCGGAATTAAAATTATTGACAATTCAATATAAATCTATTTACCAGCTGTGGTTTTCTTTTTGTAATTAGTTAGAATGTGCGTTAGGGTTTTTTTTAATATTCCCTAATTAGTTGACAAAATAGCCCACCACTTTATAAGCAAAATCTAACCAGTGTAAACCAACATAGACCTTGGAACTAATAATTTTCTTTCAAAATCTCATTTATTGATTTATTACTTTTTTTATTATGTAAATATACATAACCAAATGCTGAACCAAAAATATACAAGCAAATATCGATAAAGTTTGTGTTTCAATAAAAATAATATTGGTTATACAATTATATTTGTTCTTTTTTTTTTCGTTTCCAGTACTAATTCCCTTGGTTCGCTTATGAGAGACTGGGCCCGCGTGGCCTTAATAAAATGGTATTTTTCGCCGTGTAAGTGAAATACGCTTGATTACGTTGCTACACTAAAATATAACAAACAAGCGAAGTATTCGAGGCTGATTCACTTCAGCATAGATTTAGATGTAAAGATGTACCATTAAGGCACTTTTGTTGATTATTTATAATATAGATGTTCACAGATTTTACAAATTTTACAATAAATACAGGTATGACATAGGCTATTTTTTATCAATGATTGTTTGTCTTCTAATAGAAGCATTAAACGATCTTCAACATATATCGTCACCCTAATAAAATAAGTGTCTATGTCAATTTTTGACCGATTTCATATTTTTGCCTAAATCAGCTGTACATCACACAAGACACCTTTTGTGACAGAGCATACTGCAAACACTGCTTTGTAATGAGTTGGAAATCAATACGATAATTTCTTAAGTCAAGCACGTGACATAGGCAGATTTACGGGTTTTATCAAGTTAAATACGACCTAGGCACTTATTTTATTAGTGTGCAGATATGGTTCTTGTGGAACCCTTTTATGACTCTGTATGGAACCGGTTATATTAGCTGCAGTAAGTATATCTCCAGTATAGTATATCTCACACCATTCACGCTAAGAACCATTTCTCTCCTAATTGTTCCATACAGAATCATCAGCCCCCCCTACATCCCCCCCCTCCCCCAAAAAATAACAATATATATATATGAACACTATTATATTTTATTTTAGGTTGATTAGTTTCTTTTTATGTGTACTGCCATGGATGCAGCCTATTCGAAATTTATCTGTATTTAAATAACCGTGGATGAATGAGTTTTACTATTTG
Organism: Mopalia ciliata; assembly: GCA_034783835.1. Classification (NCBI taxonomy): domain Eukaryota; kingdom Metazoa; phylum Mollusca; class Polyplacophora; order Chitonida; family Mopaliidae; genus Mopalia; species Mopalia ciliata. The sequence goes on from JAVFBW010188420.1 coordinate 6,037, forward strand.
TTCACGCCACAGCGTAGCTGAAATACTGCTGAATGTGGCGGTAAACACCAATCAATCATCTACGGAGCTCAAGGAGAGTTATCGTTGTAAATTAAGTCACCCACACACACATCGACATTGTTTCATTATAAATCAGTTATACAAATAATATTTCACAGAATTAACTACAATTCCTTCGATTACATTCACATTATCTTACTTGGATATGCGAACAGAAAATAAATCACCTAATATTCAAACGATGCTGAATCTTTTTTGATTCACTTTCTACACAAACCTGCTTTACAACAAAGTCACTCGGTGTCAAAGGTCATTCATACTGCCGATTTATAACGCGGCCAACTAGATCTGAAGGAGGACATTTTACATTCCTTATGTGAAGCATATTACAAAATCATGAAGCCTTCCTAACAAACGAAGATAAATGCGTGCAATTTGAAATCACTTTGCCGTGAATCTAATTACGAAAAGCTGGTATGGCCCAGTCAATGAAATGAATGGATTGCAAAATAATAGTCTTGAATGACCTGATGCGGTTAACCCTTTTCATAAGGCCTGCGTGGGGCTGGGTATACAACGTTAACGTCTGTACACTTAATGGTACAAAACATTGGACTTGAGGCAAATTATTAATGTGTCCTAACCTGGTTAAATCTACACTACACTGTAAATCACGCTAGTGTACACAAGTTAATTAAATGATTGATTTGTGTTTTAAGTCGAGTCTGAAAGTCATTCACTTATATATGTATTGGAACAATTATGGACACATGTCAGACATAAAATGTGTAGTGCTTTGATGAAGCTGTACAGTTAATCTTCTTCCAATGCTAAGCAAAGATATGTCATGAAAGGAATATGCTGGTCAACTCTTCGCTAATGAAATCTGGGGGAAATGTGATTTTTGTTGTCTATAAGGGACAAGCTATAAAGTAATAGGGCCTGCGGGTGTGGTTTGGTCTAATTGTGTGTTCTCGGTAATTCTACTTCGATGTACCTTTCATGGAAGCGATTATTTTTGTCGAAAATCAGGTAGATACTTTAAGTGACATTTAGAAGTCTAGAGCATATACAACATGGAAAGACTTTGAAAGACCTCTTTATAATTTATATACGTTTCTGTCTTATTCCAGATATCGGTTTCAAGTAAAAGTTATCAATTTTGTTGACAATCACGCATAAGAGTGAGTCACCCGATGCGGCTCGGGTGATCGCGGGGTTGTTTCCCTCCGGGTTTCCTCGCGGTTTTCTGACGTATTTAGGCAATCAACGTAGTGAAGTGGACAGCCCGTTATCATGCAACTGAAATACCTTTGAAAACACCGCTAAAATCTAACCAATGAAAGACACTGAGGGTAGGGTGCGTAACTGTCAAAATGGATACGTTTAAACACAAGACTATATTGTACTCTAACGAGGGGCTTGACAACCATGGGTTTTATTGACAAATAGGAAAATCCAATGCTATGTTGTTGTCAGTCATTCTTTTGTATTGTTAGTATCTCCTTTACACCGATCATGAGTTCTACTTTTTAAATAAGTAAAACAAAAGTTCTTTTAAACTTTGGGTTTTCATATAACAATTATGTTTATTGTCCATGAACGCCGGTTGGCTATATCACCGGATATGTCTTCATCCAACGATAATGTACAGTGCCAATATCAAATTATCAATGATTGTGCTGTTTGCAATGCTCTGTTTGCAATGCTCTGGTTGTTACTAATGGGCTACTTCACTAGTCAATGATTTGCTCCTTGATGGTTCGTGACAAATATGCAGTTGGTAAAGACAATCGGATTTCGTTTGGTCAATCTTTCGCATTAACCCAGCAAAATCTCATGCCTTCTTTTCAAGCCTCCTTTCCGCTGGGATATTCAGACTGCTGAAAACGGTCGAATACGATTATTATTTCTGTATCACCCTCAGCTGGTTTCCCGATCGTGTCAACCCAACCTTTGCATGTACCGCCCGTCATTGATTCATTTCACTACAGCCCAGAAATTCCAATAACGTGGACATTGTGAATATACAAAATTTGTAACGTCTGCGAACCGGAGTAATTGGCAGATTAACGCATACTCTAAAACGTTTGTTACTTTGTGAATTGCACAATGCCGCTTATGAAGCGAAACTATGGTCGATTTTGACATATACAATGTCTCCGTAAACTCAATATATCAAGCATTACAGGACAGTAATAATTGAAGACATAATTGCTCGTAATTACTCAAACTGAAAATTACACAGTTATGTGAGATTTTACTATGTCTCTCAATCAGGCTACATTGTATAATGTACTAATAAAGATATAAACCCCTGCATTTACACTCCAAGCAAAAAAAAAATATGGCAATTGTGGAACTCTTTATGGTTCTGTAAGAAACTATCACAGCAACTGTTCCGAGTATTTCTCCCTTTCTTATTTCAAAGAAACGTTTTTGTGGAAATGGTTCAATATAGAACAATACTTCTTCTCAAGAAACCTCAAATAACCATTTTTTGTAAGAGTGTTTATATGGTCCGGCGTCGGTATATGATTGAAATTAACGAAAATTAACGAATTAAGTACGGTGTAAAATCATCATTAAGGAACCAAATGCCGGGTTGAAAGAAAAGTACTCGGTCTCCATATATAGACTGGGCTATCTTGGAGTCTCTTTTTTGATTGGCGTGTGGCAAAGTGAGTTTAATACTAAATGGCCAGATTGACCGGCTTCAAGTTCGTCTGGGAAGGAAACCACAGTTCGTTTACCTCAACTTCAGTGATCGCATCCGTGCTCCTTACGTTCTAATCCATCAGGTTTCCAGATCATTTGCCGAGTAACCAAGGAACCAATCACTCAATTATTTCGTCTGAAGCTACTACTAAGTCGCTTTTGGACTCAATGGTCCATATTTTGTTATATCTGTAGTCAAGTCAAACGTGTCCTATAATGTCATATATAGGACTCTAATATATATATTCGTTTGAGGTTTTCTCTCAAGTTGATATTTTCTCTTAAGTCCTAGCCGATATCTTTTCAAGCAGCTCGGTATGGACAAATATAAAACCTCGTTGTTCCACACAAAGGGCACTCGGTGTACAGGCCAACCAGTATAAAACGTCACTACTCCGTGCAAACGGAGCTGTCACATATGTAAGAATACAAACCCAGTGTAAATGTTGTGCTGCATTTACATCTGCAAACCGCGTTGTTCTGCCTACACCGCCCGTGTGTTATACAAGTAGAAAAACCATATCGTCGCGGGCAAACCGCGTGCAGCATTGACAAGTATCAAGTCACAAGTCAACCACGACAGGTGGTCACTTTGTTTAAATCGGATTCTACGCCGTACCTAAAGCCTTTTCACCTGAATTGTGGCGTGGTTGCCCAATGGAAAACAAAATCTATATTACTAGCAACAAAAATTGACAAATAAGTACACCGTAAGACACCATACAAATATATTCCAAACAGATCGGTTTCGCGTTGCCGAGTTCGGCGAACATAGTGACTCCATGCGGTATTTTTATGGGATTATGTCACTAGTGCATTGCGACACAATACTTAACGTGTGGTCAGGGATGATTTGCTTTGCCTGCACAAATCTCATGTTAGGTCAATCACGGATTTAATTTTACCTGTGTCGGTACCCAAACTAAAACAATCAGAATTGGCGAGAGCTCAAATCAGATATATGATGGGTTTCTATGGCAAGACGTTTTATCACTTCTACTTTTATTCTACATAATTATGTCGAATAAGTTTTTCTTTTATTTTACTTTTGTACAATTCTTTTCCACATATGTGGAGTTTATTTTTACTTGTGTTGAAAAGATTTTCAATTATGTAAAAAAGATATGTACAAAAGAGTTCGACTTATCAAACAAACTGGGAGATGATTACTCCCCACGGCAAGGGATCGTATACAACCTTCATTTATGCCCCTACATCGTCTTGTGTAGATTTTTAAGACGAATGGAAAGTCAATAGGAATATATTCCACATGCTGTGCAAGTTTAGCCTCGACAGGGCACACTCCCAGTCAATTTAAAAGTAAATGGGCTAGTGTTACCAAGATTAAAACAACAACAAAACGAACAACCACCGACACGCTGTATGTAGGTAATTGGGCGCAGGTTGGCACAAGTCGAAACCTCCTTTAGCCTACAGCAAACAATATGAAACCATGCATTTTATTATGAAAAATGCAAATTTGGGCGTCTAATAAAGAGTGAATATTATTATAAACTCAGTCAAAAAAGAAATTTCACACTCGATTGGATGTCGACAAGTTGAACATACAAGAAAAGCGGTTTTAAATAATGATTAAATTTCATTTTGAACCCATTAAACACAGTGTACCATAAAAATCAT
>JAVFBW010188442.1:0-19866 GCA_034783835.1 Mopalia ciliata
ACTTACCATTTTTACTCTCTTACATTTCCGTTGCATTTCCGGTGGAACTGGTTACATTATGAACATGATTTTAATGGTACAGTGTCCATAATGGGTACGATATGGAATTTAATCATTATTTAAAACCACTTTTCTTGTATGTTCAACTTATCGACATCTAAACGAGTGTGAAGTTTCTTTTTTGACTTTTTTGAGTTTATATTCCGTGTTTTTCATTATCATTATTCACTAGAATTGTGACCCGATCAATAAGGATAAAAAGAAAGGCGTGTTGTTGAGTTTGATAAAATGGATCTCAATTTCAGAACGAGGTAGCCGGGTGATTGTCATGGACGAAAAGTTCTTTGTTAGCTACAGAAAGACAGCTGTCATGGAGGACGAGATACTCATTTCAATTTTAATTCCATTTACCAAAGAGGTAAACAGCTCTTTTTTAAATTCTGTGGAAACAGATTTAGCAAAACCACACAGGTGATAGTTTAAATATGGTACTCTTGGATTGACAGGTCCTTTTTCATTCAAGGGAATTTATCAATTTATTCATTTCTTAATCTTAAATCTAAAAGAATATTTTTATTTTCAATTGAATCATACAAATTAGCTTTCATCAGGATGTAGCTTTTAGGGTTTTTTGGTTAGTCATTCCAAAATATTATTTGAGAAGATGTAACTTTCAAAATTCCAGTAAACCAAAATATGGACATTTCCTGCTATCTGCATAAAATTGTTCAGCAATAAATTTAAATACATAATTTTTACAATGTTTTTTCCCTCCTATTTGCGAGAACAGCAAAATAGCTTCGCAGTTGAAAAATATACACGTATTGAACTGATGGGACAGTTTATGCTATTGCCTTGTTTTACAAACTATGTTAGCAGCAATAGTTCTCACATGCCATAAATTGACATCAATACCCAGGTTTTGAGTTAAGACGTTACGTCCCTTTACGAAAATATCATGTTGCTACTTTATGGCACGGTAGGGCAGCCTGTCTTTACTTTATGGTTTTATTAACGTATTCCTGTTAATTTGCAATATTCCTTATACCGCCCATATTAACAATTGTGGATGGAGCCTCCGTTGCCGTAAACCGATAACGTTATTTCGTAAAGGGACATCATAACTTGAAAAATGGAATCAATGCAATCTTCCTATGGTTTTAGTGGGAGTATTTCCAAGGATATAAACAGGCACATAGACGAGATGACGATATAGCTATAGTGAACAGCGGCTTCCGGGTCCGACTGAGACCCAACAGCGACATTGTCGATGACGTCATCTTGTCCTTTGGAGGGATGGCACCAACAACTATTATCGCCAGAAACAGTAGCAAACTTATTTCTCACCGGTAAATTTTAAAAATAAATAAATAAATACAAAAATTGTTCATAATTGTATTACGCATCTTCCGGTGGTCAATCGTTCACCTATGAGTAGACCTACGTGATAATACAACAATATAGACAAATCAATTTAATGAGTAATATGTGTGAACGGAAGTAACTAGTGTATACGGATTAGGATGAGTTATTTATAAACCTGTCTTTGGATATTGGAGAAGCAGCCATCATTGAACTTGATGGAAAGCGCTCAGAGGCCCGTTCTACTAAAAAAATTAATCTTTAGTAATTGTCATGACGACCACAGCTGACGATATTGTGTCGTCATGGTTATTAAAGCAAACTTTAGCTAAGATCGCTTTGAGGACGATACAAAGAAAGCCATCCTTGAAAGTGCTTATTATTATTTTTCGCTATTTGTAATTGATATTTTAATTATTTTACTCATTAAGTAAATCGTTTGAACCACATATTCTGTTGGCTGGTCTATTTCGCATTTGAGTCCCGATTCACATTGAGTCACGTTTGATGTATTTGATTAACAGTCGGTGGGACGACGAGTTGCTATCAGCTGCCGTGGACGGATTGACTCAGGAATTAGATTTACCTGTAGATGTACCTGGTGGAATGGCTCAATACAGACAAACACTAGCCGTCAGTTTCTTCTATAAGTTCTATATCAGTGTGCGAATGGCATTAGCTCAACTGGTAAGTACAAGAAATAACGTTTATTAGATACATCCAGGTCAATAATACTATAAAACAGGCAATATGAGTCCAGAAAAGTTCTCGGTGGGAGTGCGGGATGGTATGGACTGAGAATTCCGCACAAATCCCACTCGAGAAATTGGGACCAGACATACCAACACCTAGGCCTAAGTCTACACCGCAAAATGTACAGTTCTAAGAATAGTTTATTATTATCTTTCGTATTTGTGGAAACAGAGTTTCTCACCTGGTTATGCATGTTGTCTTAAAATTAAATGTTTCTTCTTGATGCCTGGATTGGTTGGATCTAAAAGAAATTACCGAAATACCATTGTCTTCCGTAGTTACAAAATGCTCTTGTGCATTATTTAAAGAGATAAATACGATAACTTTTGACGACTTAATCAATAACAGCAAATCATTTTACTCTTTCGCCATGCTAGGGATTCGGAATGAACGGTAACAGAATACCACAGTCTGTTCAATGCTCCACACTTCCTTACAATAAACCTTCTTTAAGCGGCACGCAAATATTTGAACAAGTCAGCACTGACCAAAACCCCGTGGACCCCGTGGGAAGACCCCTGATCCATCAATCTGCCTTGAAACAGGCCACTGGGGAAGCAATCTATCTTGATGATATGCCAACGATACAGGGTGAGTTCAAGACATAGCGAACCAAATTTACTGAAGTAAAAAGCTTTGGCGCACATTATTCGATAAAATGGAGCCGTCACTCCAACAATTCAACAGCAAGGAAGCAGAAATTAATCGTCATAGGGAATGTTGTTGCGTGTAGTTTTAAGGAGAAATTAAACTATTTACCCTGTATCTGCATGTTATTAACAGTTTTCCTGTTGTTTGGATTTTAAGCATCATATTTTATAGGCTTTATTCAAGCTTTGAGGATGTTTGTGGCTATATTCAATAACATACGGGTTATTCTCTAATAATGCGGTTTTAAGTGGGAGGTAAAAATTGTAGACAAGTTGAGAGCTTATATAAGTGATGTTCAGGGGAGTGGAGGCTTATTTGATGAGCTTCGGCAAGAATAACATTATTTCCCGCACTAAACGGGATTTAATGATAATCTTCAATGTTAAATTGTCTCAAAAAGCAAGATTTGATCGTTCCAAAATTGAGTTCATGTCCATGCATATCAGATACACTTCCACAGTAACCCATATGTTTCATTGGAAGACTCGACTATGCCAAGTTTGTTCACTGGAAGTCAATTCCTCGGTGTATGCACAATATCCACACATTTCAAATAAACTTGGCGAATTTCATATGGATTTATAATATGTAGTCTACATTTAGTTAAGAAGTATATTATGTTCTCAGCTCATAGCAGATGTTGCCCTCTGGTTAAGGACATGCGGTTTGTTTGAAGAGTGGCAATGCTTTCTTTACTTAGCACTGGAGGAAAATGAACATTCTAGCATTATGGAAACGCTTCAGATCTTGGTTGTGCTAGTGTCAATTATTGCTAGAATACACCGCCATCATATGAGTGAAATAACCTTAAACATGGCGTAAAACACCAATAAATATATCAGTCAATTAAAACAGAGGGGAACTATGAGTTATGTTCAAAAGTTGCGCTTTGTCATCATGGCAACGAATGTTGACGTCCGAGGGGACGTGTGCAGCACCGAGTGTGCTTATCTGCTTGTATACTATATCTCTTGTGAAACTAACACCAGGTAATTTTGAAGACTTGCTTTTACAGACCAATGAATGTATATTTAATTAATACCACAATTCGATTGGTCACTGGTTGTTCTGGAGTGAAGTGGTATGAATAACATTAAGTCACATGGAACACAAATGCGAAATCGTTGTGAAAAAAAGTACCAAAAATTAAATATTTGTTAACTTTCAGGTGAGCTGAATTTGGTACTTGTCGTCAGTCGAAGGGCCCGAGCCAAAATTGTAAGCATTGATACCTCTAAGGCATTAACACTCCCTGGTGTGGTAGATTATATTGATGCTACGGACAACCCAACAGACAGACCTTTAAGGGCAAATGAGACACTGGAAATATTCCCAACAAAAGAGGTACCAATTTTACATTGTTAATCTTAAATGGTGTACAAAAACAACAACTGATATGTCTAAAGCTTTCACAAAATAATTCAATATAACCATATATTCAAATTAACATCGACCGTACATCGTCATATTTTATGGATGACATCATTTTATTCTATTTTTAACATCAGGTCATTTGTGAAGGCCAAATATTGGGCGCCATATTGGCTGACACGAAGGACCATGCCTTGGTTGCCAGTAGGGCTGTCCGTGTGGAGTATGAGGATCTCACACCTTTAGTCACAATACAGGTAATTCTATTTTCGTTTGTGTGAAATTAATGATACATTGGTTGGGTTGACATCTCAGTTCCATTTACATATTTATTTATTTCAATGATTTAATGGGATACATGTTATTTGTCTCGGGTAAATCTGAACAGAAACTTGTTTGAAAGTATATTGTAAGATAAGTGGCACATCTTCTTTGTTTCTGATAAATACCAGGTCCATATGTAGCGTTTTCCCTTACAGTTACAGGCAAACTATTTCGCATAAAACCCGCATACCACGAGTACAGAAAATCGATCTCTAAATATTGTCATTACATTATAGGATGCCATCAAGGCAAAATCTTTTTTCGAAAATGGCGATTCGTGTCTGGAAGGCGGTGACGTCATCTCCGAGTTTTCGCGCTGTGATCACGTGATGGAGGGCGAAATGCAAGGAGGGGGTCAGGAACATTTCTACATGGAACCCCACATCGCCCTGACTGTTCCTAGGGAAGATGATGGGGTAGAATTATTTACCTCTTCACAAAGTCCATCTGACATACAAGTAAGACAGTGTGTCCTTTAAGCAGACTGATAACAGTTAAAAGATAATAGTGTCAAAATAAACAGATGTTTAGTTTTGCTTTTATGAATAAACCAGATATTTTCTGAATACTGAACTCCATTACCCCACACAACCCTTTGTCAAAGTATAGTCCCTATCATTTACACACTGAAACTGTATTTCTAAGTACCATTTTCAAGTCGTTTATATAAAATGCATTTTAATAATTATACGGTTTATTCAGTATAAATGACCATATACAATAATGATTGAAATCACAAAATAAATACATATGCCGAGTATTATATTATAACCTTGGCTGCATATCTGCCAAAATCTACCGGCCCTTATTTTCAGTTTCTATTTACTACAGAGAAAAGTTGCTGAAACACTAGGTGTACCGAACAATAGAGTTGTTTGCAGAGTTAAGCGCATGGGTAAGTTCTTCAACTTTTTTATGGTTAGTATATATTTGGATCAGTACTAATAGGTTAAATTTATATTTATACATAAAGATAACCAATTGCCACCTGTCTGACATCATTGGAATTTCTGTAATAAAGACATGCGGCATTCATTTTTTTTAAAAATGGCTATGCAATCGTAATGATATCCTATCCGTATCAGACATGGCTACCCAGTGTATTCGGGAGTATTTTGTACACATAATTTATGTCAATTTCACCGATACACCGTCAAAATACACACAGAAAATAATATTCTGTGCTATGCTGTAACACAAAAATACACAGAATGAGAAAAAAAATACTCCGAAAGAACAATTTTTTTACACATGTCGCATGTTATATTAACTTCGGCTCCTGCAAAATCGACAACTGGGGGTAACCAAATGGGTCCAACGTTACTTGTTGAACTACAATTTATTAAAAAATAAACAATCAAAGTTTAAAACAAAGGCGAAGAACGTACAAAGGTGAATTTGTATCTATCAAACGTTATTCGCAAAACATCAAAATCTTAAATCAACCTTTAAACGAAATGCTAAATCCAAACGAACAATTTAACTTTGAACTTAATACAGAAAAACCTGTTCAGTACCCGCTCGGAAATGGTCGGTAAATTTGTAAACGTGTACATGTTTAAAGTCTCCTCGGCCAATCCATTAATTCCTGCTGAATATTTGTTCTCTTGCACTTTAGATATCATTGGAAACAATTAAAGATAAAATGTATTCTTCTTCCTACGTCGAGACATCGACTATGCGATAGATCTTATTTTAACTACTTTCCTGTCCCTATCATGTGCAGCAGCCATGCGACTCTCTAAATTGAAAGACTCTTTTCTGATATGCTTAGTACCGCCCCATACTATAATGATTCTGGCACACCTGTCACAAAGGTGACATAAAGTCGAACAAGGAACATTGCACTGCTACAAACAGCGCACTCTATGATCTAAGTCAATAGGCCTACACGTTTACCATTTATTTTCACATTTAACCGCTGTTATGCTGAGAAAGCATCCAACGTCTACGTTGAGCGATATTAGCGTTAGCTAAAATATAGGGTTGATTCACTCGTCAATTATCTCATTATCATCGGATTATGTAACTTGTATTCGAAACGAGACTACTAGAAACGGAGTTAACAAACCTAGAGATTGCCTATGATTTTTATAAATATATTGAAGTCACAATTATTATGATATGTGAAAATAATAAAATCGTATTCAAGAGGCTATGGTATCTACTGCAGCTTATCTCAAAGACCAGTGGTAGCATTCGGAAAACTGCTTGATTGTATTCAATTTAAAACGCAGTCACACACCGGTTCCTCTTCGGTAAATTTCTGTGATATTTAGAAGCCTTTGTTATCTGCTGTCCATAGAGATTTGAAAGGGCGCGGCAATCGCGGAAATCACATATTCTTTTTATTTGGCAAAATAATATAATGAGATAAGAAACTGTATTTTGAGATATGATTTAAAGTAGGCCTATGTATACCCAATGTTACATTATTAACCATAGCAAGCTGTATCAGATATTGGTGAATATTAACCGCCAATGGCCGGACACAGCACAGGGAATTTGCTTTAGTCAACTATGATCATTCGAACACATGGTATCTCTATATATAGAAGCTTATAGAGAGATCAGACGATATAACGCTGCATATTTGTTTCATATGCTGGATTTATATCAGGACATGCACCTATACTCACCCAGGAGATGACAGATTGACCCTAGTTATTGTGGCATAAGTTGAACTGTGAAGCCCTGCAACATACCTGTATTTTAGTTTTGCCCTACAGTTGATTAGCTAGAGGTTCGTCGATCCGACCGTTAGTCAGTGTTAACACTTGGCAAGTTGACTGAATGTTCTTATATCTCGGCTATTTCTTGAGTTAAAATGAAAACCACAAACTTAAACTACCTTTTCAAAATAATAAAAGTTAAGATTGAATCGTGTATTTCAGGTGGAGGATTTGGCGGGAAGGAACACCAGTGTGAACTGGTCGTCATTCCTACAGTTATTGCGGCCAGAAAGTAAGTGCAATGGAGATTTGATGCGGGTGGTTACTCCTCACAGGTCTATAAACTCTAAACAAGGGGTTATCATGACACAATACAGCTTCTTAGTGACTTTTCCAAATTAAAGTAATTTTTAAAATAAAGGTTTATGTTTTGAGAAACAAAACATATACTATTTTTTTAGCTAACGTTTTGAAAAAAAATTCTTTTTATTATTGTGGCTCATCGAGTCTACATTTGGTAAAATGTTTGTCGCGGTTTTAAGACAATCAAGATGGTCTCCAATATGGCCACAAAATAATTAAAACTAATGATAATGGATCTAAAAGTTTATCTATAAGGTATTTTTCACGAGGAACGAGAATTTTTAGTATTCTTTTTTGCAATGGAACGTTTTTTGTGATGAATTAGACCACATCCACTAAAAACAATATTTATGTGAGTAAATATAGAAGTATAAGCGACCTTGTTTATTGAGAGGACTACCATAGGCATTGCTTGGTGTACATGTGAAAAGCCACATATGATGGTTGATTGGACGTAGGATGATACCTCATTAAAAACTTTAAAAACCAAACCTTAAAGGGAGCAGTTTTTTTATTAAAGCGCTTGATATTGAAAAGATATAGACAGATGTGGACCAGAATGGTTCTATATGGAACCATTACCACAAACAAGGTTCTTTGATGTATAAATAGAAATGGATAAATACTCGAAACAGCTGATGTGAGGGTTGCATACAGAATCATAAAGGGTTCTGACAGAGCCTTAATTGAAGAAACTTAAAGGGTTCCATTAGAATCATATTTTTCTAAGAGTGCTTATTTTAATCTCAGACACAAACGGTCAGTTCGATGTTTCCTGGAGAGACAAGAAGACATGATGATTACTGGCGGAAGAAACCCTTACTATGCCAAATATAAGGTCAGTCTTCTTCAAAACTCACAAGTATGAAGTTTTCCATAATAACAAACATTAGGTACTACGGAACTTACTCCATCAGTCACTGTCTTTATTTAGTTCAGCCACTGGCTAATTCCTTTTACGATTTAGGAAACGCTTATTTTGTCCCTAGGTGTAAATTGGCCACAGCAAATTTTTCCTAGCCAAAAAGTGTATCAACTCCTTTTTAGCTATACTCCTAGACTTTACTCCTCTGTGAAGCTAACTTTGATATCCTACTTACGAAAGTTTTAACTATAAAATGTTCTCATAATTTAGCTACCGTAGGTTTGTAGGAGCTGGAATCATTCAAGACAACAATGTATATAAAAACAATCGATATGAAACCATTGCAACATGACACTAAAATTTGTATGAAATGTCTGTTTGGCTGCCACCATTCGACCATTGAATGTAACTTGTCGTTGATTTCAGGTTGGCTTTGACACGAGTGGTAAGATTAGTGCTCTACAGATGGACTTCTACCTGAACACTGGCTGTATCCTGGAGTGTTCTGGCTTTGTAAGACTCTCCTCTTTTCTTTGCTAGATTGCTAGACAAAAAGGCCCTTTACTACTTTACCGTGATGCTATCCTAGTGTTTTATCTTTGTTAAATCATTGACAAATAAGATCTTAAAATGCGGAGTTTAAAATCCCTATCAAACAGTTTGGTTTATTGTCACAAATAATACCCTCGCTTGTTATAATGTGAGAGATTTAATCACATCAGCCTTGCCCTGGGAAGATGCTTATTTGAAAACTTCAAGCTCACTCGTGGTGGCTCATATATTATATCACTGATGTGAACTTTTGACCTAAAGGTTGTAACATTTCAATTCCTTTAAATACAAATCAACAGACGGTTGAACTATGTTCATTGAGCATATAAGTACTACGCAACGGAAGCGGAAAGCATTTAGCACCTACAATTTATCTATAAATATGTTACAAGAGAAAATTATTTAATTTGTTAACCATCGAAGATATACTTTATAGATATATTATTAATGAAGACCGATCAGTGGTATATGCTAAGAAGCATTCACTCTTAAAACAAAATCTGATATTAGGGTTGCAAATACTGCGTAAAGCGAAATTTAAACTGTTATTGCTATGTGAAATATTTCAAACATGTCCTTATATTAATCAGTTGTGTTTATTTTCGCAGGTGCTAAACAAAGCTTTGTACACATTTGACAACTGCTACAATTTTCCTAATTTCCGAATTGAAGGACATTTATGTAAGACAAATATACCCTCTAATACCGCGTTTCGTGGTTTTGGGTCTCCTCAAATGTTACTGGTCATAGAGAATATCATGACAGACGTGGCCATCTCATTAAATATGTCACAGAACAAGGTAACCAAACATAAATATCTTTTTCAATAGGCATATTATTGGAAATGAAAAGGTTTCCTGTCCAATTACTCTGATCAATTGTCAGAAAAGCAAGGCGTGGCAGATTCTCTGTCATCTAAAACAGAAAACTACATAGTTCAAGTTCGAATGTCCTATGAAATTTGCATTCAATAGTCTGTTGTACATTCTTATTTGAAAGAAATCTTTGGTGCAGCTATCAGTTTATATCTTTAGTTTTTTCGTAGGACTGACTTCTCCGGGGACTTTTCTGGTTCGTACTGGACATCATTCGAGATCTTTTATGGCCATCAAGCCAGTGTAGTCCAGCACACAGAGAGCCTTCACGCTAGATGTGTGATGGATAACCCGGTCTTGGTCAGAAAAGCTTTATTTTTGGGGCTACCAAGGAAGACAAATAAACGTATTTAATACAACTATTAAATGTGGAGCGTTTGCTGTGTTGAAGAATCGATTCTCTGTTTCCTCCATTGTTAAATAAACAGTATGAATAGACTTGAGACGTTCAGGGATCAGAATGAAAGAGATCGTGTGTTAGTCGCAATCAAGGCGGATAATGTAGTTGTTCAGAAGTAGAAGTTCTCCCTTAGTTGTTTCCTCTGTTATGACATCCAGTCTGGAACCCATAAACTTAATCAGTAAATAAATTGTAATTGCCCTGTGCCGCCCAGCATCCTGCAATTGAAGAGATGGTTAAACAGAAAGTAAAAAGATATAAAAAAAAAACACTTTTATTTCTTTTCTTTTTTTTGCAATTCAGGCTCTTATATATGAATTGGTTTTACATTGTATCTGCCTTATACTGTTATATCTGGTTTGACATGTGGTAAGGCATATATAGCTGAGCATTGGCAAATCAGAGGATAGTTATGCGTAAGGAGTCTACATACATTTGTTTATGTTTGTGTGTAATAGGTAAGGGAGGTAAACATGTACAAATCCACTGACGTGACATTTTGTAACATGCCCGTCGAGGAATGCCATTTTAGAGAATGTTGGGATCTTGTTCTACAAAAGGTCGACTTCGAGAAATCGCGTGAGGTGGTGGACAAGTATAATAGGTAAGATGCACGATGATGTAATGTTTTCCTTCTTCTAACTGTCTTTTGTGTTAATTCAATAAATATTTTAAAAGATATAGAAGCCTTCTAAACGTTATTCGCGGACCTACCTGCAGAGATTCCAACTCTAATGTATCACCGAGCCATCTTGTCTGGTTTCCGGTATTTCGGAAACCAGCTTTCAGTGAGCGGTGATACTCGTCGCATCACAGCATGGATGGACTTCACAATACTTGGTGTTTACGCTGTTTGAGGTAAAATGTCTACGTTTTGGTTTTGTTGTATTTACTTGTTAAAAGTACAGATCCATAAACACCGTAGGCCTGTATGTTGTTGTTTTTTGTTTTTTTTAAATATAAAACCGCGTGTATAAATATTTTTAAAACCTTTCATTTATACCGTCCCCATTGCAATACCGTCATGCATAGAATTAATTCAACCTATAAACACTTTTAAAACCGGCTGACCCAAGACACTCATTGCTGATGGTAGTATATAAGACTTGCATCATCTTTTCTCAGCTAGACTTCAACCCGGAAGTCCGGAACTGTTTATCAAATTTTTATTTTCTTGGATTTATCCAGCTTGTGATTTAGCAAATTTTGGAGTTTTTCATTTTCACACTTGATTGTGAATTAAATTCTGGCGAATGTTTGGTGTAAATTTCTTTTAATAAAAATTCCGAAAAATTAATAGAGGGTAATCTGCGAAAAGATGACTCGATGATTCCTTAGAGCTGGAATATCTGCATGAAATCTCGAGGCTGTCTTCGCATTTATCCTTAGTAGCGTTTCGCCATAGCAAAATCGGTAAGGCGAAACGCGAATGCCTAAACCATCACGAGGTAGGTCCGCGAATATATTTAGAATGGATATATATTAGAAGGAGAGGGGTCGGCATTTAGGTGAGAAGTAATCCCGTAGGCGCAATGAATAATATATTTGACATGTAGCCAAAAAGGACACGTTGTTTAATCTATTGGCGGCATGCATGCAAGTTTTCTCTGTTTATAAAAAATATATATGTATTACACACCCATTTAGTTATACCCATTTTGTATATATATATATGCAGTTTGGCTTATCGTTCTTGCTAGGGGTCGTGGATTAATTTAAAAATGGGTTGATCTCATGGTACCGTAAATAAACTCCCAGTATTACATGCTTCAAGGGATCTGAGGTTCTTACCATTTACCACTCGTAATCGTTGCAGAGAAAACCGATGGCGCAAACGGGGCATAGCAGTCACTCCGGCGAAGATGCCTGTCGGGATTTTCGAATGCAAGTTCTTGAACCAGGTAAATTAATTTTTTAAACAATAAGAAGAAACGTTCACAATCTAGTTTTTGCGATATACATGAGTTATAAACTTTTGCATTCACTTGTCGGTTATTCCTTTTAAAAGTAAAAGCAGTAAAACAAATAAAACTATAACAAACTCATGTTTGAATTGTGAGTAGGACTACACTGAAATAGTTGTGTCCTGTTTCCACTATATAGGGTGGAGCTCTAGTTCACGTGTACACAGACGGCTCAGTCTTACTTACCTGTGGAGGTACTGAAATGGGACAGGGACTTTTCACTAAAATGATACAGGTAAGTCAATATCAATTTAACTATTCCATGTAAACACGGTAATAATAGGCCTAAATGAGACTGTACCTGCCAGAAGTAATTAGCGATCTTACTTACCTGTCGTGGTACTAAGATGGAAAAAAGAACTTTTTATCAAAATGATCAAAGCATGTACCTTGCCGAATTAGAAAGGATTTAAAGCTAAGATACAACTCATATTTTCAATCGTTCTTACTTGTAGGTGGCCAGTCGCGTGCTGTGTATACCAACTGACCGTATTGTCATCAACGAAACGAGTACAGACTCTGTTCCCAATACAATACCCACGGCTGCAAGCACTAGTGCTGATCTTAATGGCTTTGCGGTTATGGTAAGTGCGCTTATAAAATGTTTGTCGATCTACTCCAGGTCATTACATTTTCCCAGTGTATCAAGATTGAGTTATTGAAAATCATTTTAAAAGTAGCCAAACTGGACTGTCTGAAAAATAAGTCATTTGGGCGTTCTCGCGGTAGTTTTTTGTTAGAAATGCCATATTATTGTTGTAAATAATAACTCAGTTCTCTTAAAAAAAATAACAAAACAATATTTGCTGATATTTACTATAGTATTCTCATTAACTGTTTAACATGTTTACATTCAGGATGCCTGCGAGAAGATTATGCAGAGGTTACAACCCTTCATTCAGAATAACCCATATGGAGGATGGAACGAATGGGTGAGGCCACACTAAAGTTTCCTCCATCATTAGAAAATACAATGACTAGCCTATGATGAATGCATGGGCAAGATCAGATTATAAGATTATTATTAATTGAATAACATGACCGCTAACAAATTTAAAACGGTAGGCTTCTCCACACAGATCTTATTGTTTGTCCTACTGTTATCACTCCATAGTCTCATTTTGTTGTATTTCTTCTCTTTGTAGGTGAAAGCCGCATATATGGAAATGGTTAGTTTATCGGCTACAGGCTTCTATGGGTAATTTATCTCTTAATATTATCGCCTTCGTATATTGATATCTTGCAACAATATTTAGTTTGTATTTGAATTCAAAGAATACATGTGATCATTGCCGGATGTTCTCCTTGTCATATAAAAATGACAAATCGCACACCAAAATCAAATAAACCAAGTACAGAAAAATTTCAAAAAAAGTGGTCAGGAAAGATAAATGTATTTGTATCAATGTTGTAATACACAACTAGCCTAAAAGCCAGCAGTACACTTTTTGTATGTGGATCATAAATTCTTCATTTGTCGTTAAGGATTGCTTCTTAAAACTGTTCGAGCTAAATTGTATGCAGTTTGTGAACAACTTGGCCAAGAAAGGTAGTTGTCCACAAACTACAACTTTAGAACAGTTCTAGGAAATAAACCACAGCGGTCCACATTATTTAACAAAGTTGTCACTCATATGAAAAAAAACTTCTAAATGCATATCAAATAAGTTTAATATTTGCTAACGAAATTTTAAAGATATTACCAGTTGAAGGACATAACACATCAAACAATTTATGCAGAATACCAATAATTCTTTACTTTTATTTGTGTTTGTTCTATTGTCGTTGTAGAGCGCATTATCTGAATTATGATGCTAAGACTAACGCTGGTAGATTTATGATGTACTCTGTCTGTGGGGTGGCTTACTCTGAGGTGGAGATAGACTGTCTGACCGGTGATCATGAGGTAGGGTATCCTGAACGCATTTCAGTCACGACTAGTTTTATAGCATATTTTGCATCAATTGGATTGTTTATCTGTTTGTTTGATTAGGGTTTAACGCATTTTTATTTACCGAATGTGTTTTTCCCTCATATCAAATCAAGCCTCTCTTCCTTTCCTTCCTATAAGCTACCTCCGTCGCATGTGCCTATAATGTAAATTCAAAGCTATAATTTCTATGCAGTTTTCAATCAAAGTCATTTTGAGAAAAGATCCTAATTAAAGACTATTATAGGTTGCATAAATCATCAAACAATAACTTGGTTACCGATCTTATCAAGAATATATGATGTGGTACATTGGACTGCCACCTTTTCCCCTTCTAAGTTCTACCCGACGTGGGATTGTCATCTGACCGATATGTTTTTGTTTTTTTTGTGCTTAAGCTCTGAATACTCGCAGAGACAGCGGCACAACAAAGAGCCAGATAAATGTTCACCTGCCTCATCTGGTATTTAAATGGAGAAAAGTCGTATGGCAGTGACGCTTTTAGCGTTGTTGTTGGTCGATTGCTTGAATCGCTTATTACTTTTTATGTACTAGTATATCACTTTCATATAAATATACAATAGTGGAGTTTAATTTGATTAAAATCCTTTTTAAACAAGAAATTGTAATAGTATATGTCAACTTTTTTGTCGATATTGACCTTGATATTGTAGTTGTTGAAGACAGAGATAGTGATGGATGTCGGGAAGAGTTTAAATCCAGCTATTGACATCGGGCAGATAGAGGGCGCTTTTGTCCAGGTAAATTCTCTCACAGTTAGTCATATATTTTCTCTTGGGTTGTAAAAAATTCGTGTTTGGTTCGTCATGATGTTTGTAAATTGTATGTAGAAATGCGTGCCTCTGAATGAGGATGTGACTGCTCGGGCAAGTGTTCCAAACGTAATTATTTGGGTTTGTCATTAGATACTGGTCAACTGTCTCAGATGATACATTTGTGTCTAAGTATATATTTGTATATTTACAGGGTTATGGATTGGTTGCCTTGGAACAATGTAAGGTGACCCCGACAGGTCGAGTTCTGACAACGGGCCCTGGAGCCTATAAAATTCCCAGCGTGGGCAACATTCCTGCTCAGTTTAATGTGACACTGTTAAAAGGGGGTATCCTGGACAAAGCTGTCTATTCATCAAAGGTAAATAATCTGGAATCTATCGTATATTGATCCTAAGACAATTATTTAAAAAAAATATCAATAGATACCATTTTTATAGCACAGTGAGTCGGAATTGTACTAGTCACACATTCTTTAACAGCTTTATTGTTCATAAAATCCTTGTCCTGACATTATCTGTCTACCTGTACTGTAACAACATTATAACTTTATTGTTTCGTCTTTTGTGGGATGTAATCGCAGTTACATAGAAATGTAAATTTCTTAGCATTTTTTATTCGAAGAATAATGTAAGAATCTTATCAGATAACATGTTTAAAATGTTTATTTTCAGGGTCTTGGGGAAGGGCCTTTAGGACTATCTATGTCGGTTTTCTTCGCTTTCAAAGACGCCATCTTGTCGGCTCGAGCAGACGATCAAGTCCATGATGTGTTTCCTCTAAATACTCCAGCGACACCAGAGAGGATTAGGATGGCCTGTTCAGACAGATTCACTAAAACAATTGGAGTAAGTCAATGCTCATCTTTGTTACCCTAGAGTTTTATTCCTAGATTCTCTGCATTTCAACCTTTTAGCGGATCGAGCGCATATAACCTACTGTCAAGCAATTGATCGGTTTCGTGAGAACTTCTACGCAACCAATCAGATGTTGTGCTACGAGACGACTCTGTTGGGAAAAATGACAGCAATAGTCAATAATGGAAGTGGGCGATGTGTTGTCGGAAAGATGAAAGGCCTATGTTCGAGGTATTAAACAGACTTAATGAGAGTATTTCATATATATACCCATGCAACCCTACAGACATCAAATCTCCGGATATACGCCAATAGTTGTAAATCTATTGGTATGCGTTTGATCCGCCAAGGGCTGTAATGCAGAGTAGCTCAGAATAAAAATCTTGACTAGAGATAGTTACATTCTAAATGTTATTTGCGGACCTACCTCGAGGTTTCATGCGGAGATTCCAGCTCTATGGTATCACTTAGCTATCTTACCTGGCATTCAAAAAGTTATTGATCCCATGCTGGCAAACGATCATATCAAAGTGAAATAACCTGAAGTATAATGTTAAATACAAATTAATAGGTTTGATTCCTGTAATAATTAATACTGTCTAACGCTACCATTCCACAGTGATGGGAGACCCTACCGTCTCCCATCACATAGTAACTGAACCTCCAAATTTGGAAATAAAATCTCTACATTTCTGACAAATTTACAAAATCGTAAAATTGTCTTCTTGTATAGAGATTGTGAGGGTTACTTTGATGTCTTCAACAGCCCGCACAGGATCGGTTCACAAGACATACACATTTGGTTGATTAGAAGAATAAACTCCCCGTTATCCGCTTCGGACTGTTGAAAAAATTGTTCTGATTTCCACGTAGGACTCCAGTACTGTCTGTTGTCTGAAATAATTGCGTATTGGTTCAATTTCAATGTCAAAGTCATGGCAAAAACGAGTTTAGATCAGTCTCATTCATTTACATATCCGCACAGGGAAACTAGTTCAAACCATCAACACTTTTTAAAACTGCTGACTCAAGGCACCCATTGTCGATGTTAGTGTATAAGATTTTTATCATCTTTCTCTGCTAGACTTCAACCCGGAAATCAAGAACTATGTTTGTTTGGGGTTTTTTTTTTTTTTTTTAAATTTTGAAATATTTTTTTAAAATAATTTTCTTGGATTTATCAAACTTGTGATTTGACAAATCTTGGGAGTATTTCATTTCGACACTTTATTGTTAATTTTAATAGAATTTAAATAAAAGCAAAAAGATGTATCGGTGATACATACCTTACAGCGGGAATCTCCGCATGAAATCTCGAGGTAGGTCCGCGAATAACGACTTACCGGCCTAATACAGGTTCTTATCCCCATCGAATAAATTCTGTATATTTTTTGCATTAGGTGTGTGTGCTTCTTCTATGTGTCAAAGATGTATTTGACTCGCCCATATGCAACAATTTGTAAAACTCTTCAGTCAACAAGTCGAATTTGACATCCATGATAGTCATGTTTCTATCCCAGCAGGCAAAGCGTATCGCCTTGTCACGAGATACTTAGGAAAACAGGAATATTCGAATGCCCAGTGCTGTCGTTTGTTCAGCCTTCACAAGTAACACGGAAAGTTTGTTTTAATTGAATTGAAAAGGCGCACGACTAGTGTTCTGGCCTTTTGAGGTACCATCGGCTCAGGTAGTTATCTGCTTTGAAAAAGCTGTATAACTACAAATAAACTCGTGTTTAGCTAGTACATCAGTGGTAGTTGTAAGCAAAAGTCTTTGTTAACAACTAATATATCGAAAGCGAGACAATTTGCATAATAATTATCTAGGTAGATTTTTTATCACGGCTTCTGTATGATTTAAGCTCGCAATTAGCACACATAATGTATCACAGCATTAGTACTTACGGCAATTCTAATTCAGAAAGAGCAAATCATACACAATCATCGGCTGTTGCTGTTTTAAACCATATTATATTTTGTCTGATTATGGTTTCCATTATAAATTTTAAAGTAACCAGACTGTCTTAAGTGGTCCTTAATTCATGGCTTTCTTTAAATAACTTTCTACAGTTCCAATACAGGTTTTTTTTTCTGGGAATTGAATATGAAAATATGTTTGTTTCAGACTGCATTTGACAAAAAACCAAATTCTGTTCCGTTTTTTGTAACTCCTTGAGGCTGACTGCAGGTGGTATAGGAATTACCTGTCCACAACAGAATGCTGTCCAATCCAAGTACTGCTCTGATCTGTGATATGATATAAGAGGATTTCCACTTTTCTTTGTAGAGATATACTAAATGTAGTATATACAGGGGATACATGCTGCCTCACTGAACATATAAAATATATATTGTTTCCTGCGTATAGTCTGGTCTATAGATTACCAATGAGAATAACGGTATCCATCGAAAAGCGTATCTCTTTCTCTCTCTTTGATATTTTACCTGGAACTAGAGACGCTTCAACGCCTTTTAATTCATCAACCGCAATACATGTGCCAATGCGATTCATCTTTTGATATATATATATGTATTTATTGTAGAGAGAGAACATTTTGTTTGCCTCCGCTGGATCATCTCAGGATATACGTATCTAGTCAGTCCGATTCCTATCCAGGCGAAAGCAAGCAAGATTTTCTTTCTCTTCACTCTTTGAAATAACGGTTCTGTAAGGGGTTCTTTAGAAAAGAGGACGGTAGCATATGGAACCACGACGACAGAAACGGTTCTTTGGTATAAAAATAAAAGGAAAAATACTTGGAACAGTTGATGTGAGGGTTCCATACAGAACCATGAAGGGTTCCACCAGAGCCATGACTGAAGAACCTTAAAGTATATCATTAGAGCAATACTTTTCTCAGAATGTACAATAAAGATATATTGAGATATGGGGTACACGAATGTTGATATATATTTTTAGAGAAAGCAATGGTTTACATTTATGAACTTGTGCCATATGACAACTTACGAATGCCTTTTATCCAGAAATTAGATTTTAAATTTTCATTCATAATTGTTCAACGATGGGCTGTATTTTTCTTAAGAACCCGAGATGCACATGTAATAATGCTACATTCGGTGGCGCTAAATATTGAATATATACTCTCCCAAAAAAGGAACGACACATGATTTTTCCAAATAAGAATTTTCAACATCATTTTAAATACAGAAATAAGCATTACATTACATTGAAATTAAGCACACTGGTTGTTCAGATTTTGAAGTTCATTAAAATGTCAACATTTATCACATTTAAGTCCATAGCGCTCAGATGACGTCAATGCAAGGCCAATATATGTTGTGTCCACCATTAACCTGTAACACAGCACGAACCCGTCTCGGCATAGACATGATCAATCGACGAATACGGTTTTGCGGAATTCTCCACCACTCTTGCTGAAGAGCTTGCTGCAGTTCTTGCTGATTTTACGGCGCTGGATATCGAGTGCGCGCGTGTCTATTCAAACCATCTCACAAATGTTCTATTGGGTTCAAATATAGTTACGTTTTGGTTATTAAGAAACTCAACAGTAGCACAAGCATGTTTGAACATCCTCGGCCATTTCCGTATCGTAAATAAACTCTGATGGAAAGCTCAGTTCAAAGTCAGGCCGATATTGAATATTTATGAGCTAAACAGCTCTCCACTGTTTGGAGACACATTTGAGTTTGCTATGGTCCCATGCTCTTTGCTGTACTCGCGCTAAAATGTAGATACCCGCGGTGGTTTACAAATACCGTGTGTATGTTCTTTATACCGCTGAGTTACTAGTTTGTTCACAGTTAATAAACAGTTCACTTGTCAGTTAGCTATCTCGGTCTTCTAGACACCAAACGGATAACGAAACAGAGGTAACTCGCATGGATTTCCTTTCATCATATGATCCACGTGTTTTTTGTTTACGTCTGAAGGCTATTTTTGTGTAGATATGATGACGTCATTGGACCGACATCATTGTTAAAATACTTACAGCGGACGAAATTGAATTATTTGCAGTCATACATGAAAAAGGTAGAGTTTTTTTCTTAAAATTTGATTTTAGCTGAGAAACAGGCTTGTTTGATGTGGGTTTTTAAAATACAAATCCGCGGAGTACTTTGGTTGATTTCGACGCATGCGCGACAAAACATCC
>JAVFBW010188443.1:0-10394 GCA_034783835.1 Mopalia ciliata
ATACCCCCCCCCCCCCCCCCCCCCCCAACTACACAAACAATTTATTACTTGGCAATGCAAAAGCCTGCCTTAATATGGAATAGCAAATAATACACGAACTACGGACTACATATAAAGCATAAAGCGTTGTTTATCATATAGTCCGGAACCGTCCTCACAAACAATTTAGTACTTGATAACGCACAACCCTTCCTTACTATGTAATAGCAAATAGTAACCCAGCTTCTCACTCTATACTCCTTACACGTACCCGATCGTCCTAAATCGGGGCTCTGGTTGTGATGATCGTGTGACATCGAGACCCAATTGTGGATTCACTAGGGACAATCCTATCGGAACGTATATGATAGTATCTGAACGGGAGACCAGACCGTGACAGATCGTGTCACCTGAAATTGACCAATCCTGACTATATCGCATCCAAGTGCACCAAATCGTACCGGAATCAGACCTGAATGTCTGTGTAAAAGATTTGCCATTTAGGAGTATTTGGTACTATTTTGTGTTACAGCATAGCATAGAATAAAAAATTCTGTGTGTGTTTTGATAGCCTATGCGTGCATTATGTATACAAATTACTCCACAATACACCGGGTAGGCAGGTCTGCAGGATATATCGACTCCCATCGCCTTGTATCCAAACTTGACATTTCAGAGAAGTACCACGATCAGCTACGAACGACCAATCGTCGCGTTCGTAGCGAATCGCACGAGTGAGGGGACCAATCATTAGCGTATCGGCCTACTATCCCTCTTGGATGTACCGCGCACGGGTTCGAGTCTGCATGTTGCCATTTATGAGTGAATCTGTCCCAATCAGGAAACTAGAAATCATAATCAGAAGAAAACAAGTCCCAATCGGGAGACTCTTAGTCCCAATTGAGAAACTAAGTTACAAAAGGGGAGTCCTAAGTCGCATAAAGGAGACTAAAAGTACCAAAAGGGAGACTAAAAGCACCAAAAGGGAGACTAAGCCCCAATCGGGGAACCATAACTGCTAATCAGGAAACTATTAGACCCAATCGGGACAATATAATAACCAAAAGGATACTATAAGTTCAGTCTGGAAAGTATATTGATATACATTTGTATAGCATGTTCTCCCGATTGGGTCTAAGTTTCTCGATTGGGACATATTCTCTCCCCAATGGGACCTATGGTCCTCCGAGTAGGTCCTATTGTCTTCCCATAAGAACCTATGTCGCCCTGTTATCTCCTAATTAGGCCTTGCTATCTCACAATTAGGAGATAATTTATCTCCTAATTAGGACTTATTATCTCTTAATTAGAACGTATTATCTCCTAATTAGGATATCTGTTCTCCTAATTAAGACTTATTATATCCTAATTAGGACTTATTATTTCCTAATTCGGACTTATTATCTCTAATTAGGACATATTATATCCTGATTAAGACTTAATATCTCCTAATTCGGAAATCTTATCTCCTAATTAGGACTTATTATCTCTTAATTGGGAGATAATCTGACAGAAATTTTTTCACAACGTGGCCCCCCTCGCAGATACCCAGAGGCGAAATATTAATAGAAATATCCCATTAAGACAAAGCGGGACGATTGAGTAGTTTTGGGGGGTAGCACAGGTAGAGTTGGTGCAAGTATGTGGTAATGTTCGCGCTATGGACCGACAGAAGTGGAGGACTATTCGTCGCCAAATAGCGCGAAACGAGGGTGCTGAAGTAAGTATCTTGTGTGGCCAACGTGAGCTGCAATCACTGAGCGGCACCTCCTTGGCATAGACTGAATGAGTCTGAATCCGGGCACGTGAAATCCTAACCCATTATTCATACAGTGCATATGACAGTTGCGGAAGCGTCTGAGGCGCTGGGTTAAGCTGGCGTAAAAGTCTGCCCAGTTCGACCCAAAGATGCGTCACTCATTGATATACCATACTTGCTGCCAGTTTCTCAAGTTCCACTGAGCCCTGTACATTCGTGCACCAGCAAACTCGTAATGTTAGAACGCCGATGTTAGCGTTGGGGCCAGTCTTCTCTATGGGTCCGGCAATCGCCAGGGTGTTTTTTTACTAGGTGAATTTTTGGTTTTCCGCCTTTTTTAGACAATGAACAGTGTGAAGTTTGATTACCTTATTAGTTCTGAGTGTATCTTAATAAGGTGATAATCGGAGATACAGCGAGGCCACTCTACGTCTGCGAAGTCATGAATATGCACCAATATGTAACAATAAACTGATTTATTTATTAGTATCTGTCAGGTTTATTTAATTTTACTTAACACGCAGTTAGTAAATGTATCTTGTGTGCATCTTTGAATGTACCGTTTTAACCTCTAGTTTTAATTATTTAAGTACACTGTGACCAAATTGACAGTCAGTACCAAAATTTAAATTTTATTATAGAAAACGTGTTTAGTCTTATGAATTAAGCATTCCACAAACCACAGAACCACCAACCTCCGCAATGTCCAATCCATAGAATTGATTACTTGTTACAGCGGACAGCTAGTGTAAGTACCTATAATCATGGGTCGAATAGCCCTAGGGTCACATTTACAATCCATTACAAGGATGGTCGAGGAGAAACGGAGTATAATATCTAATGTCAGAGATCATAAAAGTCGCTGTGTTGTAACAACGTTTGTCTTTAATATGGAAAGGGGGAGGGGGGGGGGGGGTAGCCTTAACAGACGGTGGGGGAATGTACCCTTAGCAGACAATGTTTATGTTCGATTACCTTTTAATCCCTTAAAGGTGTCGGGCCGAATAGTACTATAATTGATATAATGAAGATTAATCAATTTTAGTAATTTATATTATTCAAACATCTGTACTACCTACGCTTAAGTATCAATTGCCTGTGGCTAAATGGCGGCTTGGCAAAATGTAACGATTTCAATAAACAATTGACAGTTTTAGAGGATATTTATTTGTTTAATCTGGGATTGTATATTGTAATCCCAGGTTTAATCTGCATTAAATAATTTATCAGAGCTTATGGCTTATTCGAACATGGGGGGATTATACCACATCAACACTAACTCGTCTGTGAAAGATATGTAGGGTGCTAGCGTTATTCTCCTATTTTGTTCATTTCAACGTAAATTAGCTTCGTTTTCCACAAGACACACTCCTCATCAAATGATAAAATAACTGATCATGACAGCAGTCCCAGTTGTAAAAAAAATAGCGCAATATATAGCTTTAGAATAGGGGAAATCTTTGCGACGGAAGAGCGTAGATGATGATGTTTTAATATAGGAAGCCAGCTGCTCCAATACCGATTACCGTTGTCAACACAACGAAGTTAAAAAAAATATATTCTATGTAGAAATATAGTTCTGGTTAATAAAGATGTCGATCAATGAATAATTTTGTGACACAAGCGAATGATAAATTCTTCAATATTCGCTGTGGGCGTATGCTGTGATATATGGTTATCAACACGATACCTCATATCATGAGAATATTTTATTATGGCCGTATTAACACCATCAATCTATATTTTGTGAGTGACATTTCTATCGGACACGTTCAACAAATCACCACGTAGGTATATACAGCGAGGAGAGATATTTGATGGATAAGAACAAATATTAAAGGAAATACTTTCGATAACAAATTGAGTAATAAAAACTGTAATATAAAGCCCATATTATCAACTTGTATCCGGCAGTAACTTTTATCTTTATTTTGAGATCGACTGGGCTTGTCGTAGGCTGAACAACTATATTGTATTGACCACAGTAGGACAACGAATCTGAACTGACGTACTATCGACTTTTTCTATTTACACAAATCCTGTCCAATTTAAAAAAAAAATTAGCGTCAATAAATCAACCGAATTAACAGGTTCTTTTTGTATACCCGTCAAATGTTAGCCTTCATAGGAAAAATATGCTCAATGGAAATATAGCTTAATTACAACCGTATCGTTTTGAGAAGAAACTAAGACGGATACCATAGATAGTCGTCACCATGCTGCACTATATAAAGGATCTCTAATGAGTGACACAGAGATATCTAATTATGAAGCTAGAGTCGTAATTTCCAGTCATTCAGTTTCATAAATTTAATATCTGGGTCTCGAATTTGAGAATCTATTTATCCCATAAAAGCTATTTTTTTTAGTAATTTTATTTAAAATCAATATATATTCTCGCTTTCTGATATTCTGAAAATCGCGCAATGGTAAATATATACATATTTGGGTCAGTCTAAATCGTCTACCAGAGTGGTCAGCACCCGCGTAACACAAAAGCAGTGCTTGTTGAAATGCATAATTTATTTAACTGAAATATGATAGAAAAGTACAAAAAATGAGTTTAATTCCAGTCAATATCTAACAATTAAACCTGGCTTATAAAGAAAGCATTTAACACATCCAAATACACTGACTTGAACCGTGACGAACGTTGCTCTCTTTAAGCAAAAAGTTTGGATTGGACCGAAATACAACTAACAATAATAAAGCAAAAGACGTGTTAAATCTCCTGTGATAATTTAGATGATTCTGTTGCACGAACATGTCGGCGTATGGGTACTAAAGGTCATTACTGGAACTGACATGAGCTGGAGAACTAAAGATTAGCCATGGTTGTTTTGGAACTGTAAAGACGTCATTTTGGAATTGTACTTTTAAAAATAAAATACTCGGTGTAAAGCTGTAGCATTTCATTGGTTGAATCGTATCAATGAACCTAAAGTGGTCAATCAAATAGTGGTAAAGCTGTATCCGACGCAAATGTTTGAAACAAATACCACAAACATTTACTTATTTATGGGATAAACTACTTCATCACACAAAGCTGGAGATTGCAAATTCATTGCTGTTTACTAAACAGTGGAAAATATATTATTATACATTTTTTTTTTTTTTTAGATTTTTTCAGGAACGGAATTCTTCAGAACGACCAATCTGGGTTTATTCTCTTTTATTCAGCGTAATCGTAACATAAATAATAGTCAATTTATTTTATAATGTGTATGGCAAGCTATTTTATAACTTCTACCTCTATTTTACAAATGTTGAATTCTTTTTCACATGTGTGATATTGTTTTTCACATAAGTGAAAATCTTTTCAACATAAGTTAAGAAGAATCACACATCTGTGAAAAAATAGCGTACGTAAGTAAAATAAAGGCAAATCTAATTAAAGGTATGTAGAATAAAGGCAGAAATGATAAAACAGCTTGCCAAAATAATAATGCTATTTATAATTCACAATATATAAAGATGACGTAGCTTATGAAGTCCTTAGATTTTAGTCCGTTTACGCAGTACTCGGTATGTTTCGGGCGTATAACAGACGGGAATTGGGCTACATCGTCAAACAAGGACAACGAAAAATGAGACTTATTTAAAACCGTTAATCCAGAGGATGGAACTGATATCATACATAAAGCCCCCACCAGAATGCCAATGTCTGTTCCTGTGTCCACGCAGAGAGATTATCAAAGAGTCCACTATGAGCAGTAGAGTGCCTTAATAGCCACGGGACATTCCGAGTAAACCGTTTGATTCATATTGACCGACATGGACTTTGTCTGCTCGTTTTCGTCTGAGATTGTGGGAACTGAATATGGATTCAGATTTCAGTTCAATACTTCTCGGAACCGGACATGTCTTCTGAAGAGATCAGAAGCTAAGTTCAATCGACACATTAAAACGTCTTTAGACGAACATAAACCCTACCTAAAACTACAGTGTCTGATAAATAACAATAACAGAGAAAACAAAGATGCATTTAATTGATGTAGAGCATTCCTTAGTGACATACTCAACAACCTCATTCTAAGTTGTAAGGAAAACAAAACCGTTTTTGTCGAGTCGATACGAAAGCGTTTCAACTTTATTTTCCGCGTGTCGCTACAGTGTCTGATAAATAACAATAACAGAGAAAACAAAGATGCATTAAATTGATGTAGAGCATTCCTTAGTGACATACTCATCAACCCCATCCTAAGTTGTAAGGAAAACAAAACCGTTTTTGTCGAATCGATACAAAGCGTTTCAATTTTATTTTCCGCATGTCACTGTTTTTTTATATATAAATATTAACCAAAAGGCGACTACCATTTTAAGTCGTAAACCTGAATGTTTGCATATAAACAAGCTGAGACACAGTGTTTAAAGTGCAGCTTTTTATACCTGGTTTAATGCTTCTGGTCGACTGAGAAAATAGTTTCAGCGAACCGATAGCTCTCGGATATTTTACATTTTAAAAACAAGCTGAGCGAATGTCGATTGGATGGTATCTCCCCTCCCACCCCCAGGCCATATCACCGCCATCCCATTCCCGGGCCATATCACCATGAAGTTACATCTGTCACAGTCTTCTCGCCGTTTTCTTAACTGTCCCAAAACAATCCCAGCCAGAGTACTGGAAAAGAGATAATATTGAATTTAGATTGATTGATTGATGTTTAACGCCATGCCCAGGGGTATTTCACTTACAACACGGCTGTGCACCCAACAGCAATTGCCACACTAACACAAACATAAACTATTTCGCTCTGTTGGAAATTAAATGTATCTCCAATGTTGAGTAAAACAGTGTATCCTGGGGACATACTGCCGTCAGCCGGGGGGTTACTGGCTTCAGATTTATTTCTACACAAGTCTTAAATACGCTGTTGTTATCTTTAAACGAATTAGTATAGGCTTATACGTGTTTTGTGTCAGATTACCAGGTTTGTTAATTTGTACATTCCCTTAAAAAAATAACCTTTCATCATTGTTTTATTCTATTATTATAAGTTTTATTTTATAATTATATGTTTTGTTCTATAATTATAACTGCCCTGAACTAAAACACAGACGCTTGTAATAAAAAAGGCAAGGGTTTTGTTACATAATCGATTGTAAGCCTGACAAATATTAGGGTTAATGAAACACACACCGTTCAATCGTTTCTAAGGTTGCCTGTTCACAAATAAAAGTGATCTTTTCTATGTAAATAAATAGCTTCTATTGACACTTGGTAGGAATCAGTTGGTGGAACAAAAATTAAATTGATAATCTTATCAAAGAATTAAGAAATAAACAGGTTATGTCTGACTGAAAAAATAATAGTCGTTCAGGTCAACTATACTTCTGATCTCACCAGGAACTCCTGATCGGTCCCTACGGGTATTAATGGGGTTCTTGCTTATATATTTACTTTATGTATCAATGATTGAAAAGTTACAAACAACCCAAACAAGCAAGAGCGTACCCAGTCAACAGTCATAATGAAAGTGTTTAACAAAAAAAACTAATCAAAATGTTAGAGGCTATGTTCCTTAGTTTATATTGCATCAAAACGTTACAAAAACCAATAGCAATTTACATACAGTGAAGAAGAACCTCGATTTTATGTCAATTCTGAATAATCTATAACTGCTGTTGGTGATGGTGGTTGATACAGACTAGCTGCGTTTTAATAACGTTTACTTTACCAAATCAGGAAACCTGTAGCTGAACTATCTTGTGTTTACTCATGCTCATAGAAGGCATGTTCTTTCGGTTCTGTATATAATTCTCACTAAGCATGTGATAGGTTTATGCTGAGGAATTAGAAACTCCACAGACCGTGACTGTCTTCATGCTAATTGTCTAGGTGACATAACGCGATACTATCAAAAATAACGTCAACACGTTTCGATTAAGCATTTATGAATATTTGTTTTGTATACCTGGTACATGTTATTTTGTGTGAATCGCGAAGCCGTTTGGTGCCAGCAATCAGGCGTTCAACCTTACACGTTTTCGTGTAATAATTTGGTCCTAGTAAATAGCGATCTGCACGGACACGGAAAGAGCTGATGTTTCGACATGACTGCGTATGGCACAGTAAATAAAAATGTATGGCCAACTATTTCGTTTCAGAGATTTCATGAGTGATTATGTGTGACCAGAATGTCTATGCTCTTGTTAACATGCTTGTATGAATATTCCCTTGATTATATAACATTATTAATATTCCAACGATGTCTGGTGGTTTTTATCGAGGCTTTTGGGAATGTTATTAATCTATATTTGGTGTCACTTTTATTGGATAGACTCTCTAATTAACTCTAACTGCTGACAGGTGTACAAAACAAGCCCGTTAAATTGATTGAGTTATTGACGTTGAGAGAATTAAAACTAGAGGGAGGCTCAGTTCATTAAAGTTATACAAGTCTTCTATTGTAATACATAATATTAAACAAAATCTTTATACTTCAGCCGCCTGGCAACGCGTTTTCATAATGTATATTAATGACATTGTTTATTGGCAAAACGCATTGATTAATTGATATGCTTGTATTTGATAGACGGTCCAGTGCATAATATCCTATGGAATAGCCTTTGTCGACAAGAATTTCAATGTTCACTACAATTTATTTGATCACCATACGTTACTTATAATTACTGGCCATTCGCATAAATAAGTAAGTCGCATTTGTTGAAACTAACTGTTATATCATTACTTCGACAACAGTTACTGTTATTAAATTAAAGATCACCGATGTGTGATGATGGATTTAAAAGACCTTTATGAATTGTATCAAAAGTATTTTCACTAGGATTATGCACCTGCCATATAGATAAGCTTACCGGCATTGGGGACCGAGCCCCCTGTTATAACGTATCCTGTGACGTAGTATACCAGCAAATTCAGAAGAACGCAACTTAAAAAAAGATGCGTTATGGGTTTATCGATCATAATGCTGCTTACTAAACCAAACGCATATATAGGCCTATCCAGTGCAATATGTGCCTGTAGGTAGACAATAATGGTCAACTAAATCGACAAGGATTTAGCCAATCGTCCAAACGAAAATAATTGCTATGCTGGGGCTGATCAGGGACGAAATTACCCAGAGTTTCTCACAGCTAAAAATACACTTATCTGAAAAGTGACGTCAGAATTTCTTAGTCCACAATGTCGTGGACATAACTATATGGCAGCAACACACTTCTAGTTAATAGACTTCTGATATGACCGATTTCCCATGTTTTAAAGTGATATATAAAAAATAGAAGTATGCAACTGTAATATAGATAAACTAACCGGCATTGGGGGACCGAGCCCCCTGTTATATCGTATCCTGTGACGTATAGTGCACAAGAAAATTCAAAAGAACGCAACTTAAAAAATGATGCGTTATGGGAAACTTCTTGCGTTCATCGATCACAATGCTGCTTACTAAACCGAGCGCATTTATAGGCCTACCCAGTGCAATATGTGCCTGGTAAGTAGACAATAAACGTCACGGTTTGCTATTTGTTTAAAGTATAACCCCATAATATTGACAAGGGCACTAAACTAAAAGTTTCATATACACTTACGGTAATCGAGACGAGTCAAACGAACCAAATGCATTGTTTGCACATGTTGACAGTCAGAGATATTTGTTTGACGAGAAACAGATCACTCCCAATAACACAACGAGTAAGATAAAAAGTGGAAATCATATTATGCTCGGCAGCACGTTTTTGTAGACCTGATAAAGCGACAACAGAAAATGTTTATTTTATTTACTTACAAACACAGCTAATAAGTTTAAAGGACCCAATTTGTGTAATTGCCCTACATCGGAATTCCAAGTGGGCTATAATAAGCTTACGAGTGAGATAAGGCTAAAGTTATGCCCTTGAGCCGTACCGAGAGTTCATTCAGTTCAAACACTCTACACACTATATGTACTCAATTGGGTAAAAATTACCAGGGAGCAAAATTCTAAAAAAAAAAACAAAAAAAAAAAAAACAAACAACAAAACCAAAAACACAACCCTAGAATAATAATGCCCTGGGCCCAGTTGAAAGGCTATTAGTCGCTAACACCCGATTAAATCGACGAGATTGACCTCGTCTAACACCGGGTTAAATTTAAAAGTCCTTCGAGCCACAGACCCCAGAGATTTAATGCTGAAATTCAGGTGATTAAGATACCTGCTACCCAAGGGTTCTTTTGTCGACTATCATGTCGACCATGAGTAGATTGCCTAGTCTAGACAGTTTGCATTAATAGCTAAGAGATGTTTCTGTTAAAAACCATTTGATTTGCGTTGACCGGCATCGACTATTTTGCCTCTACTCCAATTCGACTGTGGTTGTTTGAAAGAGGAGAGCTCAAGGTGCGTCTGTAAACGAATTGAGGTCAATACTTCTTGAAACTGAACACTTGATCAAAAGAGATCTAAATTACAGTGAAATTGACAGATAATAAGATCAACGCAAACACAAATTCAGCTAAAAAATTGTGTGTCTGATCAAAAATCGCATTTTATTTATGTAGACCAGCCTTTTGCATCGACTTATTGTCGATGCTATTTTCTGATTAGTCTAGAAACACGAATTATATATTTTTTGTTTGTTTGAGTGGCATTTAGAAGTTGGTAAATTAGAAAGACATGACGACTGATATGGATGTTCAACTTCTTGATATAA